>PVIR01007475.1:0-59895 GCA_004026965.1 Petromus typicus | reverse complement strand
ACAGTGGGAAGAAAATTATTGATGAAGGTTCCAGGTGTATGGAGTAACAAGGGCTTTGCAAGGGAGAAATTACTCTCTCTTCTTGTATACAGTCAAGATATACACTGATAATTATATTGTAAATAATTAAAATAATGACAATGACAGTTACTATCTGTAGTGAACTGTTATGTGACAGTAATGGACAAGAATTATGCATGGGTTATTTTTTTTAATTCCCAGAAGAGCCTCATTAGGTAGTTATTATTGTTCATCAATTTTGACAATAAAATGGTCAAACTTACAGGCATTAACTCTCTTAAATAGACAAGATGTAAGAAGTGAAACTGGAATTTAAATCTGGTACAGCAGTTTATGCTTTTACCTACTGTATTATGCTTTTGAAAAGAAAATATTTAAGGTTCAAGTATATAATTTGATTATTAATATCTGAGCCAATTAGTTTTTCTTTTAAAATTTCTTAAGTTTAAATGAATGGTTTGTCTGAAAAAATTACTCGGGCAAAATCAAGTATCTAAACTTCTTGAATACACCCATTTTAAAAATTAGGTTGTATATACTTATTTCCGAAGTGATTTGTTAATGTGATCACAACCAACCAGGTGTCTTAATACAAGAGGAAATTATTACCATCTTTCTGCAGGCTAAAATTTTAAAACCAAACTTTCTATAGTGTCATGCTCAGTTTAAGGGTCCTAAAACAGAATCTTTTCTTGTTATTTCCTAGCTTATCATGGTTTCCGGGAAATCTGCGGTGCTCCTACTTACTTCTGCCTTTACACCAACAATTGCCACGTTTGCACAGTCCTCCTTTTGATGTGTATATATTATGTGTCTGTCTTCTCTCTGTGCTTGCTCACTCTGATTCCGCCTCTCTCCCTCTTTTTCTCTCTGTCTCTCAGTGTAGGTCATTGAATTTAAGACCCATCTAAAGTCATCATCATTTTTTAAAGTCATATTTGTTATTATTTTTTACCTTAGATATTCTTTGGTCCAACTTTGAGAAGAAGGGAGACCATTGGCAGGCAGGTGGAGGGGAGTGTTCTATTTGCAATATTTTTTTAAAATTGATTTTATCAGTACACTTTCTACATACAATATGATCACATTTAACATTGAGAATGTGTACCTGTACATAACACAGCTTGAATCTCATTTTTCCCCTTTTCTCCTGCCCTCCATAAAACCTTCACACCCTCTATACATAAGCTGTGTTTCCTTTTTTTTTCAGTACCAAGTTTTTCATTTCCTTTTTAGGAAAGTAATATTCTTGAGACTGAGGTTTACTTGGAACTGTAAAATGGGGTGTCATACCATAGTACCAATATTGATCAGTACTTCAAACATATCTATTAATAGCTACATGACTACATCTTACTTTTAGTTTGCACATGACGAAACTTAGATTTTCCTGTATCACTCATTTTTTTGCTGTTTGACTAATTTCAATGTATTTGACCTCCTTTATCCTATATATTTGTGAAACATAGGTATATGTATAAATCATATATTCTGAACATTTTAAAGGGGAGTTCACATAATAGACATGGATAATCAAATAAAAAACAAGCCACAACCACTAACTGACTTTTAAAATATTTTTCATATCCACTGACTAACCCAGACATTTTAACTTACCTCTGTTTTTGTAGCTGTGGTTGTAATTTGTTTATTTCTATTCACATTTATTAATGTTTCCTATGTATGGTTCATTATGTGAGATGCCAAGGTGGGTATTAACTGTGAGAAACCCAGCACTTTCCCCCATCAGGAATAAGATGAGGATGTATGAGGAATATTAATGAAAAGCTAAGGGTCTTCATCAGAAAGGACTTGCAATATTTTAAAGAAAATAGATTTGTGTTGACAAAGATAGGCATATGCCAGTTTAATGCATCCATGTCTGCCAGAAAAGTGAAAGGTGGACATCCCTTAATGGACAGTGAGCAAATCAGCAATATAGAATGTGAAAGGGACTTTGGCTGCAGTCTGGTCCCTGAGTCTGGGTCATGGTGCATCTTGCAAGTGCTGCTGGGAAAGCAGAACAATATCTTGGAGGTTCTGCATGAAAATGCAAGAGATTCATCTCTTATTTTGCAGAAATGGAAGCACCAAGAAGTGTATGAACAGGTTATTGTCAGAGCTATAATTTAGGAAGATTAATCTGGGTGCACAGTGTTGCCTTGGAGAAAAAGAAGGCAGTAGAGCAGTGCAAAGGCTATTACAATGACAAAGTGGAAACGTTCTGAAGGCTTGCATTAGGGTAACACAGGTAAGATAAGCAAAATATGAAGGGCACTAAGAGTATAGCACCTCTGCAATTTGGGTAAGTGATTAGGTAAAGGAAATAGCAAGAAGGAATGGAAATGGGATGACTCATGCTATTAAAAGAGTAATGGTAAGGGAAAGGTGACAAATTCTATTCTATATATGATAGGTTTGGGATATCAGTGGCCTTCAAGAAAAATCCCCAGGTGGAAAACTCAAATATTCAGGTTCGTACACGGCACTTAAATTGCCAGGTAGGAATTAATTTAGAAAGAGATAGACTGGGATATAGCTCACCTAGCATGGGCAGGGCCCTGAACTTGACCCTCAATACTGCAAACATAATGATAGATAGACAAATAGGGAGAAGTGCGGAGGAATGGTTTTTTACTTCGAATGAATGAATAGTTCCCATTTCAATAGGCAGGCTTCCAACTTGATTAAAGACTTGAGGATCCTTCATTTCTTTCATTATTCCTAGTTGTAGCATATCTCTGTGCTCTCTTTGTATCTTGCGTTTGGTTTTTTAAGAACCAGTATTGCACTATTTCTCACTGAACCAGGCTAGAAAGTATGTTTATCATAGAATCTTTTGGGGGGAGGGATTGTACAGTCCAATTTGAAAACCCAAGAAATTGTGACCCATTTTTTTTTTTCAAGTGAGGGTGATCATCCTAGCAACCAATGATGGATACACTGCCTGTTAATCCTCGTTGTCAACTCAGCTGTTCCCTTTTGGTTACTGCAAAATGATTTAAAGGAGTAATATGAAAGGAAATGAACTAACATGATATAAAAAATGGTGCAGAACTTGGAACCTTAACTAAGTTCAGAGTTGCAGCTGATTACTTTCCAATCTCATTCTTTATTTGCAAATGCCACTGCCTCATGGCCACTGAGTTCTTATTATATTATTGCATCATTAATCATGATAGGAATCCCAGCACAGCTCCCGGATAAACACGCGCATGCTCTGTCTTTCACGGTGTCGGGCTACATCTCTCCGTGCTTTCATTATCAGAGTGGAGCTTGCATTTAAATAGCCACTTGTTTCTGAATTATTTGAAAGTGTTTTATGATCGCAGATATCAAATTTTCTAGGAGGAAAAAAGCTACAGACACTTAAGTGTCATTGCAAGAGGAAATTATGTGAGAATAAAGATCTCAGACATACGTGAATATGAATTATTTAGGTGACTGGATAAACTTATGTATGTAACAAGGCAGTAAAGTGCAATGTCCCGATGGGAAGAACTTTAATATTAAGTGAGCTCTTCTGGTCACTTATAAACTTTAAGTCCAATGATATTAAAGCTTTATAAATTTTGCTAATGAAAACCAAAAAAAAAAAAAAAAAAGATACAACTGACAGTCATTAGTGGACAAATATTTCCCGAGACTGCTACTCTTACTTGCTACTATGTTAAGATCATGAGGTGGATTAGTCAATAAAACAGGTAAGGGTAATGTTCTATAAAGAATAAACAGGCACTAAACTTTAGATAAAATGAAGAGATGTGCTATATATCAAAAGATTATAAATACATGAGGGAAAGAAAAATCCAACAAGATCAAAGGGATTGGTTCTGTTAGAAACAGCTCACAGTCTACCCTTCCAGATCTTAAAAGAAAACATGGCTATTGCCAACAGTCCTCAGGTGTGTCCCCATGCCCAGCTGTGTTGATTCAGTTCAGCGGGGTGTTACTCTGAACTTAGCTCCCCCCCCCACAGGTGGCCTGCAGGTGTGGGTGAGTGCTGTCCTTAATCCATTGCACTCTGAGCTCCACATGTACAGAAAGGCAGACTGAGAACTACAGGCAAAGGGAGGACTGGAGCTGCTTCACTCTGTAACAGTCTTGACTGGCTTTGTGGAGAGGAAAACAAAATTCTGTCCTGGATGAGTCACTGCAGATTGAGGGGATTTGGCTCAGTGGTTCTGGTGCCTGCCTCATTGGACCAAGGTCCGGAGTTCAATCCCTGCTATTCCCCCAAAAGAACTTTTCTTTAGAGAAATCTCACTTAGTGTTTACTCAAGCAAGGCAAAGACCTGCCTTTAGTGACTCCACTTTTCCTACTGTAAGCCCACATTATCTCTAGACTCACATTCAGTTGTGGAGAGAAGCAAGTCCATTAAAATGAAAAGCTAGTTAACAAAGAAAAAATGATGTGATGTATCTGATTCTTTTGAAGACTAGCAGCTCTGTGGAAAGGGTCCTTGCTATTGCTCAGATTGAACAAAAAAGTATTAGCAAACATTTCCTTATGTTAAGTTTTACAGTTCCTGCAAAATATATAAGCAGTCTAAACACTCCGATAGTCTTTGCACTATTGGGACAGGAGAATAATAGTCTTTGCACTAATGGAACAGGTGAATTAGGGGAATCTGTTTATAATTCTATATGGACCTGGCTTTGGACCACATTTCTACCCACTGCCCAAAATAAAGAGTGATGTGTTAGAATGGGCATTAGAATGGGTGTTAGAATGGGCTCTCACAGCAAAGAACTTACACTGTATCCAAGGTGTCAGAAAGAGAGCAGACATGGACCTGGCGAAGACGGGTGGACTGATTTGAAGGTCACATATCTGCACTTTTCGCACACTGAAACTTCAAAGCAGGAGAACCACATATTAGAGCTCAGTGTGCGCAACTTAGTGATCCTGTCTGAAAATAAAAACAAGAAAAGAAAGAAGAAGCAAGAGCTGGGACGTAACTCAGGATGAAGCTATAGAGCTTGTCCACCAACACTGCACAGGTCAGACAAACAGAACCTATCTGGGAGACCTGAGTTTCAGGACAACTTTATGTCACTTGATTCTATCCTTTCCAGTGATGGCTTCACCTCCATGAAGGTTTCCTATCTGCCAAGTGGAATTAAGCAATGAGTCTTCCTTGATGAAGTTGTTATGAAAGTATAGCATGTATTGCTCATAACAAAGTGTCAAGGAGACTGTAAACGTACCCTAAGAATTAGCTGCTGAACTGTCATTAACAGCAGCAGTTTTCACATGTTTTCTTTACTAAAATCCAAATTAGGCCAACTGTCAGAATGACTTAAGCACATTAAAATAAATTCAAAAATGTCCGAGTTTTGACTTCAGAAATTTTGGCTCAGTGGATCTGGGTAAAGCCTCCTAAATTATTTTATTTTCCAGATTCAGAATCTGAGTTCACCACACCCTCCCTGTCTCCCTCTAGAATTTGGTATACATGCCAACTTGGAAAGCATATCATAGAAGTATTAATAATGGCATATGTCTCAGATTACATGACACATACTACATATAGTTTTGGCAGGGTGAGACTGGGCTTTAAACCCAGAGTTCACACCAATTATTATGGTTTCAAACTATGTCCTACCAAAGCTTCAAAGCTCAAAGATGGGGCTTTTAGAAGATGGCTGAATTTTGAGGGCTCACAAATGACAGTCTGTTACGAAAACGAGCTTTAGTCAGAGCCAGGTCACTGAGTTTTCCCCGGGATGGATTTTCCTCCCCGTGTGGCACTAATTCAGCAGCTTCTTATCAAAGGCTGAGCACCCAATATGGCACAGTTGCACTGTTTCATATAATGTTTGAGACTTCGTGTCCAGTCCATGGGCACATGCTAACATTCTACAGTCAAGGCAGGCATGATTTACATTACAGAGTTACATCAGAACCCCACAGAGGCTGATACCACTACACTGTTCAAAGTTCCTGCTACCAAGAGGGGATCTAGCACGCTGCCTGGGAACTAGGTCACTGTGAACTAAAACTTCTACAAACTGTGAGCCAAAATAAGCTCTACTCCCTCAAAGAATGTGTGTGTCCAGCATTGTGTCTCAGCAACATGAAAAGTCACTATGACAGTAAACAAAGTCTCTACCACACAGCTCCAGCTCGAGCCCTGTAGTTATATTTGTAGTTCAGGCTGGTCCTGAACACAGCCTCCAACTCAGCAATCCTCCTGCCTCTGCCTCCTGAGTGCTGGGATTACAGGTGTAACCACCACACCTGGCACTGTGGTATGTGGTACTGATTGCTGGTAGGCATGAGTCACCATGCCCAGCATTGCAGCATGTGGTAACTGGGGATCAAACCGAAGACCTTGCACTTGCAAGGCAGGTGTCCAGAACCACTAAGCTAAATCCTTGGCCCATTACAGTTATATTTCTTGAACCTTCACAATCACATGTTGAAGTAAATTAATATCACCCCTGTTTTTCAGATTGTTTTAGTTGCCTAGTCACATTGTTTATAAGGTCTGAATCTTTTATGTGCACTGTATTGTATGGATGCATGTAATATTTAATATAGGCCTAAAAGAGATCAAGGTGAATTTAAGAACTTTTACTGGTTTTCTTTTCCAGTTTCTTTTTACACAGCTTCATATATGAAAATTTTTAAGAAACCCTATTTTGTATTTACTTTTTGTTAAGAACCCCACAGGACAGTGTAAATTTCTTTTGGCTATCTGTGCTGAACATGAAGAAATGAGGATGAAATTGAAGAACCAATGTGGCTTGGAATTTGGAAGCAACTAGAGATCTTTCAGGATCTAGATAAAGAAAGTTACAGAGGATATTCCCTTAACATGCAGTAGCATTCTGATTTAAGGCATGGCAGCATTATTACAATTTCTGTTTTATTTTACTTATTTAAAAAATTTCCTTTGCAGTATTGAGAATCAAACTCAGGCCCTTGTGCTTACAAGGTAGGCACAATACCACTTGAGTTAAATATCTGGCCCAGTATTTTTAAGAGAAAGTCAAATTTCAAAGAAGCATTTACAAAAACATAATGGGAGAGTTTTTCAGGCTAGTTTGGAAGTTCCTTGGATGAGTCAGTGCTGCAACATTCTATTCATCCACTTTCAGGATCAAAGAAGAGATATATCAAGTGTGGTCAGCTTTCCTGTTGCTGAAGCAAAATATCTACCACCCACAACTCAAGGTGGGAATGATATTTGGGTTTCCTGGTTTCAGAAGGTCCAGTCCGTGATCAGCTGGCTTCTAAGCAGAGAGATCATGGTAGAAGTGCTTAGTGGAGGACTGGAACTCATGGCTTCAGGGAAGCGGAGCAGGGGAACATTGCCAGAGAAGAAGGAGCCAGGGACCAAATATAGCGACCAAGATCACATCTCCAGAGACATTTTGAAGTATAGTAATATATTTTATCATACATCAGCGGGTGAAAGTGGTACTTCTTGTAAATGGTGCTTCTTAAGTCATTGAGAGGTTACGTCAAACACAACAAAGAGGACTCTCATCTTTAATTTGGCTGGTCTGGACCACCAGGAGCCAGAGTATCATGGTAGCTGTTCTCTAATGCTGGGCAGTCCCACATATCTTTCCTGTGGGCAGCTTTATTCTAGGACTAACTTCCTCAAGTTGGTTTGAGCCTAAACAACTGATCTATGTTGAGAGGCTTAGTCATCTGCCTCTTTCCCTTCTTCCTTTTCAGCCACCAACCCCACATGGCTTGCCGCCCTGCTCTGTTGTGTATCTGTCAGAGTGAGCTTGACCATGACATGCTTCACCTAGGATCTCTCAGTAACCCAAACCTCCTAAGCAGCTGAGACAATAAAATCTACACAGCTTGCTTGTGAGAAAATGCACTCAGCCTGCTTGCTTCTGCCTTGGTTTCAATAGTTTCATCTTATCTATCTTCCCTGTAATGCCATTTTAATCAAATAGATAACATTTTTCTCTATGCATCTCCGATCTTTAAGTGATATTGTTAAAATGCAGGCTTGGTGAATACGTCTGCAGAAAGTTCAAATCCAGCTTTTTACTCTCCATGAATTCTTTCTAAATACTGAGAATATAGATATCTGACTGAAGGTCATTTTCTAACCACACATGCAATGTTAACTCCATGAAAATATTCACTGCTTCCTTAGGTAATAAGATACAGAGAAAATCTGTTTTGATAAATTTCCTAGGTCCTATAACATTAGCCTTCCATCTAAAAGCAGTCTAGCTAGCACATTAAATGATAGGACTACTGACTCTTCATTTGGTTTTCTTCTGGATGTTAGGCAACTCTAACGTAGACACCTTGAAGTTTAATATTTCTTCCATGGAAGGAAACATTCTAATGTGACATTGTGTGGACATGAGAATGAAACTAAATAACAAAGAGGACCCGAGATCGTTATATTCTTTGTCACTTAGCAGACGGTGCTCTTGGATGAATATTCCTTCCATTTTTCTCATTAAATCAGTGACTATACTGAAACTTTTACAGCTTATAGGAAAAGATAACTAGGTCAAAAATAATAATAATGGATGTATTTCACTGGAAATTTTATCAAAAATAATGTAAAACTTTAAATTCTTTCTACAGATATGAATAAAAAGTACCTCCAGAAATAAGGGATATATCATTGCAATATAAATGCCATAAAGTTGACTGAAATAATAAACACAAAGAAGTAAGCTTGATTATACTTCAACCATGTCTCAAGAATCAGTCATAATATTCTGTGTTCAGAGTTGGAATTTACAATTAGCTCAATAGTTCCTAATTCTGTAATTGGGTTCTTTTCTCAGATTCTATATGTACTTTGTTTTAAGAAATTGTTCTGGGATCCACATTAATATACAACCTGTAAAAGTAAATACTTCCCATAATGATCTATAGATAATGGGTAACTAGTATATAGTAACTGAGATTGGGTTCTTAGTACAAAAATATGAGTCACTCAATGAGAAGGTGGGTACATAACATATTAAATGGAGGACTCACTCCAATCATGTTTTCCATTATACTTAGATTTTTAAAAAAATAATAGAGAACAGTATCTAGAGCCTAAGGGAAGAGAGAGAGAAAGCATACCTGGACAGAAAAAAGCAGAGGTGGGAAAAATATTTTAGCAATGTTCAAATTATTATTTTTAGTTTACTTGAGAAGTCAGCAAAACCACTCACAAAAATTGATTTAAGAGATCCCTATGTGTTGAAAAGCAAAAATAAATTGTGTGCATTTTAAAGATTTACAAAGTTTCCAACTTTAATTTCCACCAGGATCACTTCTCATGCCTCTGCACACGGCCTGCAACTGACCTTGGGACACATCACCTTCCTAGCATATCCATATTCCTGAATTCTTCATTGCAGTTTGACTTCACTTTCACAGCTTCAGTTACAGTCCTTTCTTGGGTTCCTGGGCTTTATCCTATAACATTACTTTACCTGTATATCAGCCTCCCTTACTACATAGCTCTTCCATCCTTCATGCCTGCAGAATCATCACAATGTACGTGATCCTGAAGTCTGAAGGCTGATTGGGGCAGTAGTCAGCCTCCAGTGGATCATGGCTGCAGCAGCCTCTGAGAGCCTTGAGGTTCATTTTTCTAGGTATGTGTGGGTGTGCAAGCACCCTGGACCTCTCTTCCCAAAGCAAAATCTTTCCCAAAAGTTGGCCCTTTTATACCCTTGAGTATGTGACTGATGAGATCTGGCTAAGTCCTGAAATTAGGTATTGTTTCATGGTATTGTTTATATTTTCTGGGGTAAAGTACTTGGATTCTTTTCAATGATGCCAATCTCTGCAGAAGCCAAAGTTTCCTTGGCTCCTACTTTAGAGTACTTATTTTCTGTCCAAGGTACACAATTTTTACATCATCTGGCTCTATTTTTGTGCTTTTAATTCTCCTTGTAAGTCTGGCTGAAATAAGTCAACAATACCCTTACTGTACTTTAAATGTTGGCTGACTTTGAAATTTCCTGCAAAAAATTAACTTTTCCTTGTGATGTTTTATATCTTGATGTTCCCCAACAACATTATTAATTCCTAAGTAGAACTTTCAGGGAGTGGTAGGATAATGGGACCTGATTCTCATTGGTGGTCCAGTCTGCTATGCCAGTAGTAATCTTCCTTGGCAGGCTCTTCTATCATGAGGCCTTGCTTGGGAACCAGCCAATCATGGTCTGAATCCTCTACAACTATGAGCTCAAAGAAGTCTTTCCTCTTTAAATTGGAGGTATTAGGCATTTTATCCCAGCACAGGGAAAGCGATGAGTATACCTTGATATCAAACTTTTTTCAGAAATTAGCATCCAGTAAAGTTGCTTCATGCCTTTTAAGTTGCTACAAGCTACAGAGTTGAAGACTGAAATGTTAAGCACAAAAGCAAACTAGCAAAGCAACAACAAATCTAGATACTGTGATAAATGTAGACACTGAAAAAACTATACATGATTATGTTCTTATTAATTATTCTGTTAGGTAACAGACTAAGGGAAAGAGAAAGAGAGTGTTGTTTCAGAAGAATAAAATTCATGTTTTTTTTTTTCCTTGACCTCTATTGTGGACAGGCTGAAAGTTTGAATTTATACAATATTCTTCCCTAAGCCAAAACAAGAGAAGGGTATAAACATTTTCACATTTTTGGTCACCATTCCAGGTTTCTTAGTAGTTGCAATGGCTGTGCCAGACAATACCTGGAGGCTAGTGATGTAGGTGGTAAAAAATTTACCAATAGGCAAAAGTAGAGAAAAGACAGGAGTTTATTTAGTTTAAAGGATGCTGTCAAGAGAGACAACAGCTGAGGTTCACAGAGAAAAACTATGAAGCCATTGTCAGGGATTGGAGTTCTTATAAGTGACTGAAGACCCAAGAACTGGTCTTGATCAGAAAGGTTGGTGTCTTATAAATTCATTTTTTAGAGCATCCTGCCCCTTGTTTGTCTTTCAAGAAGACCTTGTAACTAAAGTTAAAGTTGTAACTAAAGTTGTAAAACAGAGCTGTAGCTGGACAAGGGAATTTAAAGTGGACTTTAAAAGTCCCTTTAGTCTTAGATCAGAATATCTATGCACATTAACTCTTTGAGCAAAGGTGGGTCAGAGCTCAATGTGGTGAATGATTAAGTAGTATGCTTATTTTTATCCTGTGCAGCTTCTAGTTATCATAAGTGTTGTACCTCATGACTGGTCAATATGTGTGGAGCAAGATTATGCCAGAAGAGAAATTTGATCACTGAGAATTTTAACCCTTCTGTCACACCACCAATTATAAGAGTTATCTCAATATTCTCCTTTTGGAATTCTAGATTTCACAAGTACTTTTCAGAAAACAATGTCTCATTTAAAGCCAGAGTAAATCCAGTGCTTTTGAAAGATTTTAAAAGGGATGTTAAGATGTCAGCCTGTCCTCCTTTACTGCAGGCAATCCCAAACTGAAAAAAGTTTCACACCTGAAGATCATTTCTAGAGATGTTGAGTAAAAATGTAGCCCTCCCTCCTTTTTTGAACAAGTTAAACAGGCCTATGGTGAATATAAAATGCAGGTTTTGAATTTTCCTCAGACTCATGACCCTCAGCAACTGTGATAACAACACTGTGCTCCTGAGCAAATTGTATGTGGCTACCACACCAGCTGAGTCAATCGTCTCATGTGACAAATAGGGAGTCTCTGATGAATACATTAGGGATATGATTCAGGCTTGCTCTGAAATACTCAGCTCCTTCTGTGCACAGAACACTTCCTTGTGTCCGAGGTGGGCTACAAAAGAACTTTCTTCAAGACTGTGTAATCGAGATGGGCAGGATCAACCCACATGCAAGTTTCTCCATTTAGATGATAATCTGGAGCAAAGAATTAGTCAGGGTCCACTGGATCGACTCATGGCCACTTTGAGCTTTAGCAAGTGAGAAGAGCAAGTAGAGTTCTAGAAAGGGGAGCATCTTTGCAAGGAAACTCGCCTCACCAAGTCGCCACTATGACATTTTCTCAGAGCAGTATACAAAGTTCGGGGTTTCTCCATATTACTTTAGTCAAGACAGGAGTACATGATATCCTCTTGATTTACTCTCTTATATTTTTTTACTTTTTAAAATAATATGAGTAAAGAGTTGGCAGGCATGAAATTCAGGGAGACACAATGTTGTTTTTTAATTTTTCCTTTTCAATGTATTTATAAATAGCATGGTAAACTGTGAACCTCTTTTCTTTTGAAATTCTGATATCCCCAGGGCTTAGTCTGTTTCAAAGCTTCTGCAAGGAACTGCATTACTTAGATTTCTTTGAAATGAATACAGTTATTAAAAATAGCAATGATTGTAGTTACTTGGTGGATTGGCTCTAAATTTGATGCAGCCTGGGAACTTGTTTCTAAAATTCACATGTACATAAACGTGCCCAAGTGAACACGCCAATAGACTGTGGTTTAAACAGAGAAAAGCTGCCTAGCTACTCAGTCCTAATGTAGTTTTTGCTTGGTTTCATCATTCTAAAAATGAAACACAAACAAACCAAAAGCTATAATACTTCTTTTTGAAATTTCCTTTGCAATAAAGCATTGCTTATCTACTTACATGAAGACTGGACAGTGACATTTGTGACGATGTCTATCCAAGTAACTAATCCTCAAACTGTAAGTGTACTTTTAAATTTGAAGATGAGTGAAGTGTTTCTCATAATAACAGGGTAGCATCCCTCTTCTGGGTAGGATTTGGAATTCTTTTGAAGACAGATTATCTTTCCCTGAGATGAAATCTCTTCCATAGAAAACCCAGGAATGGTATCTTAAGAATAGTCTTATTATTTCTAACACTTCCTACACACCAGGACAGAAATACCATTAGAATAAAGTTCCAAACTCAAGTCTCATCTTTCTACTTTTGGCTGTAGCTACAAAGGAGAAAGAAAAGGCAACTGTTTATATTCAGCCCATCTGAGTAAGTGTTTAAATGGAATTCTGAATTCCTCATAAAGAGATTTTAATCTGCCGAGTTCACATTCACCCAGCTACCTCACCCGGCCTTTGCACACTGATGGTTCTTGAACTTTTTCTCCATTTTTCTACCTCTGTCTTTCACTATTCATTTTCTGTCTGTAGTTTTTTTCTTTTGTTTTCTATTTTTTTCCATGCTTCTTCCTTGTGCTTTCCTAAATGCAATTTTCTCTCTTTTCTTCAACTTCTACAAAGCTGTTGGCTATATTTTATGAGTTCCTCTTTGTAATATCTTTTGTATTAAAGAATGGCTGATCCACATAAGAACTAACTGTGTTTTTCTTTAAGAAAAATTTACCACTAATGACATTTGTTTCGAGCTAACCACATAATACTCTCAAGTTGGCCACATAATTTGTCTATTTCATTGTGTTCTCATTAGGATCATCATTATATTTGATGGAAATCTCATTTGTGTGTTGACTAAAATACTACACATAAAGAACTCTTTTCAGATATGTTCTACATTTGTATTCACTATTTGATACCCAATAGGTATTCATTAATGCTATTAGGGTGGCATAATTGGTCATTTAATTTGGGGAAATATGATAATAAATATTTATGCACACTAACACAGAATAGTTTGTATTTTCTTGACATGTAAGGCATCTCGACTTCTATTTTGTCATGTATTTAGTTATAATAGTTCCTTTAAATTCCACTATAAGT
The DNA here is from genome assembly GCA_004026965.1 of Petromus typicus. Classification (NCBI taxonomy): domain Eukaryota; kingdom Metazoa; phylum Chordata; class Mammalia; order Rodentia; family Petromuridae; genus Petromus; species Petromus typicus. Next base: position 46,234 of record PVIR01007475.1, on the reverse strand, counting down.
TAAGTGTTTAAAGTATGTTTCAAAACTGTTATCTAGACCAGTACTTACCTAGTTGTAACTTATCATCTGGAGATCTTCTTTAAAAAATATAATAGATGCCTGATTAATATTTATATAACTATTTGGATTGTGTATGTCTCGATGGGACCCAAATATTTAAGTTTTGAACCAGCTCCCACTAATCCCAATACTATTTTTCTTAGGACTACATTTTTCCCAGAACTGAACAAACTACACATCAGGTATAAGAATTTTTATCGAGACAGGTATTAGCTTTATGTACCAAGCATGGTATTACTTGTGTCATTAGTGAATAAAATAACCACAATCTCTGACCTTGTAAAGTTCAGAGAAGTAGTGCATAAACCTTGTTTTAAAAGTAAGAGCATGACTGTGGGTTTAACATTATGACCATTGAAACATGACTTCAGAATGTGCTGCCATAAGTGGTATGTGCTTGGAAGCAGAAACCCTTCCCCTTATTGGGAAACACATTCACCATTGGTCTGAAGAGAAGCCTACTACAATGGGGATGGGTAGAATGTTCTTACACTTACCAGCATCTAATAAAACCAAAGGAAGTGGATCAAGAAAACATATGGTTGGAAAGAGAGTAGCATTTCTCTATCTTTCTGATAAAGCCTCCTAATGTCCAATTTTCTTGACTACATGAGAATTTAGAGTTTTCAAAGACCTTGAATTTGCCATATACTCTTGTAGGACTTGATTTCGTTTATATATTCACCTTTTTTCTGTATGACTCAAAAGGGAGACTATTATATTTCACCCTAGAAGGAAATCCTCATTTATTTAAGAACACAATTCCTTTGCTATTGATGGCTCAAAAGTGAGTATTTGTAACTCCACTCTGTCTCATGAAACAGGAGGGAAGACTGCAGAGATATTCTGGGAAATGCTGTAGTCTTAATGAAAAATATGGCTGTACAAATATTTTAAGGCTGCAAGAAGAACTACCATGAAGGAAAAGCTGAAACACTGAAATACTAAAGAGAAACATTTCAATGAAGGTCAACTTTGGTGACATCTAGTTCTGAACCCTGTGTTATTTATGCTTTGCCTATCATGTGAGATAAAGCATTCCCACATTGAGGAGACCAATATGATTGTGGTTTTTCTGTAACATACTTCTGATAGAAGTCATTAATAAAGCACAGAGAAGTTATGCTACAGTAATAAATTAACTGCTATATCTCAGTTGCAGAGTAGGAAACAGGTTCTTGCTTGTTCATTCATCTCACATGGGTCTGACATCACTTGTTTGCACTTTTTTTTAAATGCTGTTTAGGATTCGTGACCTTCTTGTCTGCTTAGAAATAGGAAGAAGGAGTTTGGGAGTTAAGCAGCATGTTTTCAAAGGTTAGACTTGAAAGAGATGTGTGTTGTTTCTACTGAATTTCCATTGGCTGGGATTCAGCCGTGCGTGTTCAATGCAAGTGGAAAGGAAGTAAAAAAATATGATCATCTATCTGAGGTCTCACACACAGATACACCACAAAAAGCTTACAGGCTTGTGTCTACCATTCCTAGTGAGCAGAGAGAGTCTTTTGTTTGAAACTTAGTAGAACACAAAACTCAATGTATTCCTTGAGTGAGGGAAGTTAAAGAATTAGCTCCAGATGGTGAGGTAAATGTGCATTTCTTTGTGTGTTTCTTTAGAGACTTCCTTCTTTTTTCTCCTGAGGCTTTCAGCAGATTGGGAAAAAAACTCTCTTTTTAAGCAGGGCATAGTTACTCATTGTGAAGATGCAGTATCTGAGAGCAACAACAGTAAGGGAGTGTTTTGTACACTTTTCAGTCCATAGTTGATTGACTCCAAGGCAGAGCAGCGTGGCAGAGGGGGTTGGCAAAGGGGAAACAGTCCTGGGAAGAGCAGATAGGAAGCAGAGAAGGATCAAGGAGGAAGGAGAGAGAGAGAGAGATCCTCTACATCAGCCCTCACACCAGGGATCCATCTCCTCAAACCAGGCTTCATCTCCCCTCCTCACACTTAGCTATAAGCTAAAAATTATTAGTCCATTGATAAGTATTATACACCTGTGATCCAGTCTCCTCCAAAAAGTTCTACTTATGACCACATGATACTCTGGGTGGATCTCTAGATATAAACCATAATACTAGAGAATAATGTACTTTACTCGAAGTCTATTGCTGTTAATTTTGTAAAGAATAATTTACAATAATAAAAGACACTATCCATTGATTAGACTGCATATTCTACAAAAATAGGGAAATGGACTTGTGAGCCCTTCTAAGGCCAGGGAAGGGGTTAGTGGTTAATAAATAAATGAAAAGAATTAAACCATCTATCAGAGTTAAAGTCCTACAAAAGACCACCGAACCCTACACATCTATGAATTTTTACACCTCCTTTTCCAGCACCTCTTTCCCTCAGCTGTGCTGTCAGAGATTCTAGACCCATTTCATCATTTCTCCCTCCCCATAATTTCCAGTGATCAAATTCCAGTAGCTTTTCTTGGATCTTATTCTTATGTCAACTTCTGTAATTTCAAAACATTTTCACAGCACAGTGTGGTTTCCAAATTTGTGTCCTTAAATTCATTTTCCTATGTATCAGAGAAATAACATATGCTTTAATTTTATATAAAGACAGCACATGATGGGGAAGCAATCGCTGTGTGCATTTATAGAATATCATTTCAAAAGAGATTACTTGAATATATGGAATTTCAAATGTTTGTATATAATTATATATATTTATGAAAAGTTAATCGTTGTTTTCAGTGATTAGTTAGGGAATTGGTTGATTTTATTTTTCTTTTGCTTGTTTTTTTTGAGACAGGGTCTTGCTTTGTAATTCAGGTTGGTCCTGAGCTCACTATGTGGCCCAGGCAAGCCTCAAACTCACAGCAATCCTCCTGCCTCTGCCTCCTGAGTGCTGGGATTATAGGTGTGAGTCACCACACTGTATATACTATCAACTTTTGAGTCATAAGAAAATTTCCATGTTACTGTTGTTCTATATTAGTTATTAATTTCAATGCAAATAAAATAAATAAGATATAAATAAACTGAGAGATTTCAAAAAATCAAAAGAAGATGGAGATACTTAAAGAAAAACCCATCAATTATTTAGACAAAATTATAATAAGGAAGTACAGGCTATGCTGCATCATTATGTGATACTTTATATTCAATTGATTGTGAAAACCACCTTAAATCTATAAATATTTTTCTATTTTAAAAATAGAGATATAAATTTAATAGCTACTTTAAAACTCCAAAATATTGTACAGTACATGACATCAAAGGTAGTAGTTTTGCATTAATTCAATCATTTGACTTTTTAAATAACAAAATCATGCAGTGACTATTTTCACCTGAAATATTATTTTTTCATATAATGCCTTTATTGTATTACTAGAAATTAAATCAATTTATCAATAGTTTTAACACGTGTAAAATTAACCCATTTTGGTTCCATTAGTTTCATTTGTTAATTTAAAAATGTGGTTTGTCAGGTGTGTATGTTGATATTGATAATACACTGATTCCATAACAGGTCCTAGTTCTCCACAGTCTAAAAGAAATGAGACTTTGAACATATTTCGTACAGAGATTGAGTGTCTGTTCTTGAAATAAGAAGTGATTTGAAGATAAAAAATGTACTGGCTTTAAAACTAGACTATTTAATCTGGGCGTGGTGGCTCACGCCTGTAATCCCAGCACTTGGGAGGCAGAGGCAGGAAGATTGCCATGAGTTCCAGGCTAGTCTGGTTTACACAGTTAGTTCAGAGGTTCTTTTCAGCTCTTGTGTATCTCAGCGTTGTTATTACCATGAGACTAACTTGAGTGTAATTGAAGGTGGGGAGTTAGGTCACTGCAGGTCTCTCCAATCCAAGTTAATTGAGTCCATTGCAGACCAGCCCCTCCTAGCTGAGCTGTGTTGACCTTCACCCGGTATTGTATGTGGTTATGGGGATAGAATCCAGGTCCTTGCACTTTCAAGGCCAGTGCCAAAACCACTGAGCTAAATCCCTGGCCTTGCAGTTTTAAACTCTTAACAGAACCATTCAGACAACCCATAGACTATGAGCAAAACTAAATATTTCTTGTTCTGCTCTGCTAAAATTTTCTTGGATAATATTGTAGCTATCATTATTGTTATCATTATTACAACATTCTCAACTATGTCAGTTTGTATTCTTGTTCAAAAATAAATGACACTTGTTATCTTTGGTTCTAAAGGGCTAACAATTCTAAAGGGATGGTGAGCTAAATTTATGGCAAGTCAAGTGAAAAGTTAAGATTACTATCTTTTTGAGCAGCAAAAAAGACACACTATCAAGGTGTCTCTGTGTTTCTCTCTGTCTCTGTCTCTGTCTCCACGTAATGCTTACAGGTCTCACAGCAGATCCCATCTCATAAATAAACATACTATCTAGAATAAAATGCATTTTCATCTGTCTTTAATCTGAAAGGCATAAATTAACCTGCTACTAGTTCTTTCCTAGGATATTATGCATTAAATCATTTGAAATAAGATATCTTGCAGTTATTAAAACATATGCAGCCCGGTGTGGTGGCTCACACCTGTAATCTCAGCACTTGGGAGGCAGAGGTGGGAAGATTGCTGTGAGTTCAAGGCTGAGCTCAGGGCTCGGGTAATGTGGCTGAACTACAAAAGCAAGACCCTGTCTTAAATATATATATATATATATATATATATATATATATATATATATACACATACATACATATATATAGGATATATATATATACATATATCCTATATATATGTATACACACACATATATATATATATACATACACTAATTGTTTTTATAAAAAAACCCAAAACATACACACATTCAAGGCCATTTGATAAGATTTCAATTTAACATTTTTAAATGATGGTTATGGGCTAAAGTAACACCAATAATTTCATTTTTTGAAACTTGCACAGTCAAATGCAAATAGGTTTTGAATTCTATCCCCCCCCCCCCCCGTGGTCAGTGAAGTTACATATTCAAACTAGAATGTAACTGGAAGCAGTAGACAATTTTTTCTTCTGGCTTTTAGTATTATGAGGATCAGAACGCTGCTGCCCCAAATGTGTGCACAGGACGTGCCAGTGACTAGTCAGGAATGCAACTAAAATAATGAGTTACATTTATTAATAGCACACCAGCTGTGCTTAAAACATAGCAAAGGTAGAGGAGCGCGAGCTCGTTCTGTCAGGATGTCTGCTTTAAATACATCTGTCACTTCAGCCCTGGGAATTAAGAATTAAGTCAGGTCTGTGCTACATGTAGGTGAGGTTTATATATTGGTAAAGAACTGAAAATAAAAAGTAATCCAAAGCCTATCAAATATAGTGAAATCCTATCCATGAATCAAGAGCAATAAAATGAGATGTTTGCTAAAAGCTGGGCATATACTAAGGCAATATCCATGAAGGATCCTGAGATATAATTCTTAAGAGAAATGTAGACATAGTGAGAAGGTAGACTTTCAGCACAATGGAGAAGAGGTACAAGGGTGTGACCCTCGGGCCAAACAGCCCCTTAGACTCCTGGGCTTCTTCCCAGCGTTCTGTGTTCCGTTTCTCCCGCTCCCTCACCACCCTGTGTTCCTCCAGACTCCGATAGCTCTGATAGCTCTTCACACTGTGCGATCTATTCACACTTTTGAGTGTCTAACTTCTTCCCTAGATGGTACAATCTCTGGGAGAAATAGTCCTCTGGAAAATGCCTATTTTCAGTCCCCTTTCTAGTGCTAGGCTCATGGAGAGGTGCTCAAAAACATGCTTTCACGGCCACGCATCTAGCTCTAAAAATCTCCTCTCCAGTCACTTGAGTTACTCGCCTACAGGTACAGTTATGCGCCCAGCTTGCCACGCATGCGCAGATCAAATGTGCCTTCCTTTTGCGCCATCTTCCTACTTTATACTAAACGAGTTCTGAAGACGACTGCTTTTATCCCCAGGTTCTGTGAGGAAGGAAATGGGAGCTTCGAGAGAAAGACAGGAGAAGGTGTCTCCCTGTCCCTGCTATAATGTTATAGGTTTTGTCCTCTGTTGAGAGCTTAGGAGTTGGAAATATGAAGACTTTTGGGGTAAGAACATCAGAGAGATGATCCTTTTCTCGGAACAAGGCAGTGTTTCTCTACGCTGAATTGGCGATGATACCGAGTATGGTGAGGACAAATGGCTTTAGCACGGGCCTGTTTTCCATATCTTTATTAAGCCATGTTTGTTTGGAATCATTGCTATTTGTAGTCTACTTTTTTATAAATTCAGGAGTTGAAGAGTGAATCTTGCTGGTCCCTTGACTGAATCAGAGGGATAAGTGAATACAAGAAAATTTGAGCACAGTACTTGAAATGATATGATCTGGGTCTTGAGCAGTGTCAGGGTTGGATTGGAATAATTGAGGTGTCACAGTGAGGTGACATTGTATCTTCCCTTAAACAAGCGTATTTAGGTAAGAAAGCTGAATAATTACTGTTGAATCAAAAGGGGAGATAATCAGATCGAAATTAAACAAGTTCACATCTGAAAGAGAGAGGGTGCAATGTTCACAGGCAGAGTTGCTCAACATTTCATGTGGGTCAGATTTGGGCACAAAATCGTTGTCATGTTAACCATGAAAATACAGAAGCCTTCAAGTGTTTATTCAGTAACATAATCACCCTGTTCCAAGTTGCACCTACTGAACTCCTACCAACCTTCAAGTTTGGGTTATTTTTGCCACATAGCTCACGAGCAAGGAGCAAAATAGAATGTACTCTTTATATTTTTCACATTGTCTTTCTTCCTCACTATGCTGTTAGCTTCGTGAACCCCAATATATTTTAATCTCTTTGATTTTCCAAGCATGTAGACTCATGCTTGATCGATCGATCTATCTATCTATCTATCTATCTATCTATGTATCTATCTATCTATCTAGATAATCACAGTAATTTTCTGAGTAATGGGAGAATTAATGAACAAATAGATAAGTGAAAATGTGTAAGATCTATAAATACTCATGTTTTGATCAACCAATTGTAACAATTTTATCCTGAGAAAATGATCAGACAAATGTATAAAGTTCCTCATGTGGATGCTTGTATCAGGATTATAATAACAAAAACGAACCTCCCCCAAATCTTAAATCTATATTACTAAAATATTAGGTTAATACATTGGAAGAACATTCCAAGGATTACAAGATAGTCACAAAAAAGTGTCTTCAGGTAAGGATACACAAAGGTGTTAATAATAAATTGTTAAAATTTGTTAAAAAAATCATTTCAAAATTAACAAATACACTGTTAAACTCATTTTAAAAGGTCTTTACAAAGATACACATGACTGTTAAAGTGGTTATAATTTTATGGATATAGATATAATTTCATATTCTTGTTGACCTCCATATTTTTTAAATTAAAAAAAATCTGAATAATAGTAAGGAAAATATATAAAAACCAAATAACATTTGACTCAAATTAAAATGTCAAAATGTATATTTAGTGGAAACAGCATTCTGGGTCCAGAGATTTAGCTCAGTGGTTCCAGCGCCTGTCTTGCAAGCACAAGGGCCCAGGTTCCACATACAATTCTGGGCATGGAGACTCACACCCAGCAGCAAACAGTACCACACACCATAGTGCCAGATGTAGTAGCTTATGCCTATAATCTCAGCACTCAGGAGGCAGAGGCAGGATGGTTGCTATGATGTGAGTTTGAGGCTGAGCTCGGGCCAAGGCTGAACTACAAAGCAAGACTCTGTCAAAAAAAAAAAAAAAAAGCAGACATTTTGGTTCTCTTTCAGTGATTTAGACATCAAAGCACATTTCTCCTACAGATGTATCTTTCAAATTAATTTTGCAAATGTGGAACCACATCGTTTTTAGAAATTACAAAACATACACAAGTATTTGGAGTAGAAATTTTATTGTAAGTAAAAGAGTTCATTTCTACCACTCTCAGTCTTAATTCTTTTTAATTATTATTGAAATCTTTATTGGTACATTACATATACACATAATGATTGCACTCCACAATGGAAATTGTACCAGTATAAGACACAACTTACTTCTCATTTTTTCCCATAGCCTTACCCACCCTACCACCCCCCCCACATACATAAAATTTGTTTTCTTTCTTTTTTGTTATAATCTCATTATTTTTCCCCTTCACCCTATTTCACTTTGAGTTTTTTTTGTTTCACAATATATAACATACAATTCTAGAACTCATTTACATCTTTATTTTCTAATACCAGAGAAAAGATGTGATATTTACCTATCTGTGACCTATTTATTTCACTTAATTCTCTACAAAAGGAGACTATTAATCTGATTAATTAATCAGAGATTTTTGAAAATTAAATGAAATTTTATTAAGAAGTCATAAAAGTTAGCGATGCATGGAATGCAACTCCTTTCATGTGTGGTCCCCCTTCTTTGTCCTTATGCTCTTTCAGCTTGAGTAGATGGAGTTTAACATTGTAATTTATTTCTGAAAAATTCTTATGCACAAACTGACCATACGTACCCTCACCCTAACAAGTATCTATGAACAGCCACTTTTAGATCAAATGCTAATTTGGTGACAAACACGTACTGCGATGTATCCTTGGGTGTGTGTGTCTTGGGTCCAAATAGTTGTTGACAATGATAATGTCTGACTGGCTTCAGTGTTGATAGAATAAACACCAACGTTAAAGGATATCCACATCTGGTGATCAAAATGAAGAAGTATTTAATAGCATGATTCTGACCTTCAATGATTCATTAGGAGCCAGTTTACAAATGAAAAGTGAAGAGAGAGAGGAATCATGAACACGGCTCCCAGGAATCCTGAATCCATGGGCTTTTACTTTCTGTTTCCATCCATTATCAGCTCAAGACACACTTAGGACAACTGCGTGCAGATAAAAGGCTGAATATCTTATTACTGGCTCCCTGGAGCCCTGAGACCAAATCTTACTATGATTTGAGTTTAATTATCTTGAAAGGAGTGCATTCATTTTATAAGGCTACAAATCAAAGATTTAGATCTCCTCTGTGTGAAGCTCATTTATAAACTGAATTCTACACAATGGTCCACATGCACGAAGTCCTTGTGATGGGTGTAATAATCATCATGTATTGCAAGCAGGTACTTAATCAAGATAAACATTTTTTAAAAGGTAAGGCACATTTCTTGAGAAAATACATGGAACCCAGTTATATTTTTTCTTCCTGAAGTCCTAATTAATTTCAAATAGTATTAATTTAAGCATAATTAAATTTGTTATTGATGAAATCCTGAGAAACAAATGCTGAGAAAACATGTCGTGTTTAAGATATTTATAAATTTTATCATGTAGAAATTATTTTATTTTTGGTCATATTAACATGAGTGTTTTTAACACAAATATAAAACTGAACTTTTTAATGTTAAGATCATCATCTTCCAGCACTAATTTTGAAAATGTTAAGTATTTAGGACACTGAGAATCCCATTTTCTTGGAATCAATGCTACTTGTCCCACAATAAGTTTAAGAGGAATAAAATATATAATATATAATGAGGTTAGCTAAAAAGTCTTAAAGACCGAGGGACTGCCTGTAGAAGAGGTGTCCTTATCGCCACTCTTGACTTGACAAAGAGCAATTACAGTTTTCTCCTTCTCATCACATGAGGCGAATTCACTTGAATGTTTCTATGACCTTTTAGCTAGCTTGTTTTATACTTGCCTGTCTGCATCATAAAACTGGGCACCCATTATGTCTTCTCTTCCTTTGTAATATTATATTTGAGATAGTAACTCACTTTATAGTTCAGGCTTGCATTGAACTCACTAAATATTCTACCCCAGCCTGTATCTGACGATCCTCCTGCCTCTGCCTCTTACTGATAGGATTACAGGGGTGAACCACAACACAAAGTTTCCTCTAATGTCTTAGAAACATGATAGAATATTCTACTTTATTTTATTTTATTTTTTTCCAAGTCTTTTTTTTTTATTGAAATCTTTATTGGTACATTACATATACATATCACAATTGCACTCCACAATGAGAATTTGTACTAGTATATGATACAACTTAATTTTCATTTTTTCCCATAGCCCTACCCACCCTCCCACCCACACCATATATATAAACTTTATTTCCTTTCTTTTTTGTTATAATTTCATTATTTTTCCCCTTCACATTATTTCATTTTCAGTATTTTCTATTTCACAATATGTATCATATAATTCTTCTATTTTATTTTAAAATAACAATCGGAAGCCCATTTCTAGTTGAGGCTCATTGCATTTTAGCTCCTTAAATGCCCCCTTGGACACTACAGGACTGCGCTCAACATGATAAAATGCAGAGCAGCATGCATACTTTTATCAAGGGTCCTTAGTCCCAGGTAGGTCTCTCCAATAAGCTTCTCAATTTCTCAAATAGAGGAATATTGATTTTCTATTTGCAACTTGCTTTGATTTTTAAACAGTAATGCACTAATTGCATATTAGCAAAGTAATTGCAACAGATGTATTTACAGGGACAAATTCTCAACAAATTTACAGGGACAAATTCTCACACCTTCTCAACGATGAATGTGATCATAATGTGTATGCAATATGTATCGATGAGTCTAGAAAATAGAATTGCAACAGGATAGGCTTTAGATTATTGAGTGGTAGGTTTGGTTAGGGGGAGAAGAAATCTTACAGCCTGTGGGAAGAAAATTGTGAGCAAGAAAATAAAATCCAGTGAGTATTTGGATATGTAGTCATAGCTAAGATGAAATACCTGAAGGTCATGAATTTAATCCCAGCATCACGCTGACAATGTTTAAATTCGTAATAGTAAATAACACTGTCAAAAAGGAATGCGTGTAATAATGCGGTTCAAAACTTCACACCCACGGTCCGGCAGATGGGCATTCACTGGACACGTAGACTGTGAAAAAAAAGGGAAAACTTAGAAGAATTTGAATTAATAAACAAAGAGGAAGCAGCAGTGTGTAGATTCTTAGAACACTTTCGTCACATTAGGCTCTACAAATTGTAGATTCAGTTTAATACTCCCAGCATCACTGTAACTTGCTCAGATGCCTCTTTCCATTCTTACCGAGCCAACTTTGTGATTTTCAGTAGTCTTACATCACACATCCATCGCTGCCACACACTGTGTCTCTCACTCAGTATCCTAACTCCAATTGTCCTTTCTCTACTCTTCAGTCGCTGCATTAAAGATACATCAGAGATGGTGCTTCTCATCTCCTAAGTCATTTACAATGCTGTGGTGATGCATTACATACTTTTCCCTTCTTATATGCTGAAGGAACAACCTCCTCTTTCTCTTTTTCGATTTCCTTTACCCAACTCGCAACCATCTCTAATTAGATCCAGCTCTTTCATGACTGTGTCGGCGGAAATGGTTCTCGGTTTGATCTCTTTCCACACTCATCCTCAGATCTCTCAAACGATACATTATTCTTGTCAAGCAGCAGCAACATTCCACTTTCCCAGATCAATCATTCCCTTGTTCCTCTATACATTTTTCACACCTTCTCAAACTCCTAGCTCTTCCATTTCCATCTTGGATGAAACCTTGCTTTCTAATTCTTGAAAGAAAATCAATTAATACGAAGATATATTGTACAGGCTTCTACAATCTTTCTATCGTCAATATTTGATTTATATTCTACTTCTCCACCTGTTACAGTAAGTACAACGTTCATGCTTCTCCATATTTTTTCTTGTTGATATAATCAATCTTATCTGCAGTTTATCAAGGTCTCCTCTGTATATACAAAGTTGCTGTGACAGTCCTAAAATACCGTCACTACTCATAGTTTGAATTAATGGGAATGGTGAGAACTATATCTTCCCACCTGATCAGGCTGGAAATCTTGAAGGAATCTTTCAGTTCTTCTTTTTGCACCCTACACTTCATCTGGCAGGAATGACAGTGTTCCCACTTGCCACCATGGATTTACTTAGGTCCTGGACGGAGTCCCAAGTTACCGTCATGCTTTACTGACTTATTGTGATCGTTCTCTAACTGCCTTCCCCACTTTTACACCTCCACCTCACACTTCTGTGCAGTTCTCAACACAGCAGCAAGGGGAACTTCAGTGAAAGACTGCTCATGTTTCTTTTTGTACACAATTCTGTGATGATTCCCCACGTTGTCATGTAGAGTGTTTCAATTCAGTGCTCAGTAGAGAAACAGATACAGTGCAAAGATATAAATGTATAAGGATTTCCAAGGTAGGCTTACAGTGTGCCCTGCAGACTCAGGTGTGAAAGCGTACGAAAGGGAGCCCTGCACACTGGCGATCCAAAGTATCCAGTCAGAGGTCAAAGACCTGGACCTCCCTGTAGTGTCCTGTGTGAGTCCCTGTCAGGAGGCTACAGGGTCTGAACTGGAAGCCACAGGTGACATCCAAGGTGAAAGGAAGACTACAGCTTCTCAAAAAAAAAAAAAAAAAAGCAGCTTTCCTTCATCATTTCCTGCCTGTTCTGTGCAGGTAGAAAAACTGAGGATTAGTGCCACTTACACCTAGGTTGGGTTTTCTACTTATAGTTAATCTCCTCAGCCACACCCAGTACTGTGCTGATCCAATTTAGCTGGATGTTTCTTACTCAAATTGATACAATCAGTTAACTATCACACAGAAGAAAAATCTAAGCTTTAACAATGGAGCACAAGCCCCACTGTCCATCATCCACCATTTTTCCTTCTGATGTCATTTTTATTATTCTCCCTTTACTTCATGTGTAAAGGGATGTTGGGCATGTTGTGCTTCTCGCTTAGTCTCAAACATGACGGGAATGTTCTGGTCTCATGTGTTTGTCTGACTGTTTCCTCATCCTTGGACATACTCCTCCAGAGAGCTAGACAGCTCAGTCTTTGGTTTACGGGATGTTGTGGTTGTTTGGCTTCCTCTTCTTCAAATTTCATGTTTTTCCAATAAAGTCTGTGCTGATAATTGTATTTAAAATTCCAAATCTCTTGTTCTCATTTACTGTTAATTTTCTTGACTTTTTTCCTTTTTCCCTCGCACTTACCAATTTTGTGCTATTTTTATCTGTCTTTGTTGAAGTCTTTGTCAATGTAACAACAGTTTTAGCACAGAGCAGGTACCCAATATTTGTTGAAATAATAAATGGAGCATTTTGTTTTATAATATCTTATTGCTTATTATCATAACCCTGAAGGAATTTGGATTAGATAATTTTGTTAAGTAATGAGTTGAAATTTTCATACTTGGGTATACTTTTTAAACAAAGCATAGTGAAAATCAATCAAGTTCTTATGCAAAACTGAAAACTCATTATTCCATTTAATAAGTTGAATATAACAGAGAAAATTATATTATAAATTAAGATAGATCATATGATTTACAATAGTCATAAGAAAATGTGAAATTCACATAAATTCAAGGAAAGATATGGGCTAAATTATGAAGAAAAATACCCACTTGAGTTGAAAATATTTTAACACAGTTCATCTGCACTCATCAAATGTATGTCTAGTGAAATGATCTAACTGGTCTCATACTTGATGAATATGAATAGAATTAAAAGGCTTCATAGCCATGAAATGGTAATTGGAATTCTGGGGGAGGGGATCATTTAACAAGTCTTCCATATCCATTTTGTAAAACATATTTGCCAATTATGCATGTATAGGAAACATGTAAAACTATCAATATATGTTACAAATTTTAGGTGGGTGTCTATGTAGCCAGACAGATGTGAGTGATAGCAGAAGTGGTCCTTGGTAGCCAAGCAGAGTGGAGTTTTTCACCTAGGAAATATTCCTCTTCACATATGCAAGAAGAAGGTACAGAATATCCTAAAGCTGGAAAGGGTGGGAAAATTCAGGAGAGCTAAACAAAGAAACTTTCCTTCTTCCATCATACATATGCAAAAAGAGAGCAGGATTGTCCTAAAGGCTGGAAGCAGGGGAAATACATAGAAAAGACACGGGAAGTCTGGCTCTCTCCCTGGGCCATTTTATTTTACAATAAACCCTATTTTCCCTAAATTACAACATTGAGGCATCTTGAGCTTGGTTACTCACCTTTCAAGCTGGACAGATTAAAATCTCAGTTGGCTTAAACCAGAAAGACCCAAATCACACAGACACAATAATATACACATAACCCATGTGGGGTATATGACACGCAGTACAGCAATCTGCGTATTTTTGGGTTGTTTAGAATGTGCATCCCGATTACTTCTTGATCAATCCAGAGCTCCCAGTGCCTTAGAGTTTCTACCATAAGAAACATTTTATGTAAATGAAATCCTGGGGCAGATGGCTGAAAGCAAGTCTGCACTTAGAAATAAGTTTGGTTATAGTTATAAGCTCCCAAAAAGAGATCTAAAGTCTTCCTATTTAATTTTTAACTCTGAAAGGACTGATACAGAAAATAATACCAGAGATGAAAGATGAAATATCTCCAAACCCACTCGCTATCCGATATGCTGATCTCGTATTCTCTCCAAATTGAAGAATGAATTCTAGGAACCATGAGAGTTTAGAGTAAGGAGATATTGATCGATAGGAGGGCTTCTTAGAGCAGGAGGGGACCTAGGTCAGTATCCTGGGGGTGCCTCTTTACAGAAGAGTTTTATAGGGAGAAACCATATAGGAACAGTGCAGGCCAGGCCATGGCTAACCAATAAGGATACAAGAATAGGCACTTAGGATATAGTGGTTGTGTTGAGTCATGTAACAATGTGGATAGGAAAGAACAAACACTTCCAGGAGATGGTGGGTCCAGAGGTCTCTGGCCATACCTGGGTTTCTAATATCTATCTAGACTTCATTAGGCTCAGTGTTTATCCTTTGAAGAAGTATGTGGGTCTGCACTCCTCTTGTCTTTATCTTGAGGACCAGACTCTAACTGATGTGCCACTGGTCACAGTGGTGGTGTGTTACAACTTTGTCCTGACTCTAGAGATCTTAGCCCTATCTGATGGCCTAAGGTACTTCTACCTTACTCAGCTGTCTGTAAGACAAGGACCTCAGCACATCACAAGGCCCAGCCTAGATGAAGTACAGTTCCATCAATCCCCTGAGGCATCTTCTGAAGAAGACATACCTTTTTCCTCCACCAATTTCTATCTTGAGTATAAAAACATTTTTACAAATTGCATTATGTCTCATGTACACTCTAGAAAAAAATATAGTAGAAACAGAGACCAAATATTAGATTATTTGGTCTAATTTTATTAGATATTAGAGCCACAGTATGCAGAGTATGCCAAAAATGTATTCATATATATTTCTGGAAAAGAAAACTAGTATGATGTTTTTTGAACAGATCATGTTACCCTCATATCAGGGACCCTGAGGATGTTGTATATCACAGGATACCCACTGCACTGCTGTCCCCTTAAAGAATAAATTGAAAATGCACACGTACCAAATGCAATGACTATGATTAACCAAGCAGCACTTCACTATGCTCATAAAGGTCTGGAAGCTAATGGTCACCACTTTGAGCTCCTACTGTATTTATAGAGGCTAAAGGTATTCTGTATAAATTTCATAACATGTCCATAAAGTTTACTACCAAAATATTTCCTTTTTCTGAAGTGTATATACTTTTTTCGGCAGACTCTGCATATCTATGTTATTTTTACAGGTGAATTTTAGGTAACAGTTGCATTTAGCCTCTTCCATCTTTTTTCTCGCCAAAAAGCACAGAGCAATGCTCTCAATTTAAGGGCTGTGTATAACATAAAAACAGATTAAAAGAGGAGAGTTTTATAAATAAAGAGTTTTTTAGATCATTTCTAGGACAATAAGGTATTAGGCAATCAAATCTTCCAGTTCAATTTCCTTTAATAGAACTAAGTTTTCCCCTGAATGAAATTCTCTTCATTTGCTGATTGGGGAAGACAGCTAATTTTAATGGCAATTGTCCCCCCAAGACTCTCAAGGATTTGCAGATTGCCTTGGAAATATGAATTCTAGGAGGAAGAGAAAGTCATTAGCAAGAGAAGTATTTAGAAGAAGAAAAAAAGGTAAAATATACCTTTAGCACAAAGCAGCAATCTCTTTACTCATAGCTCCAAGCTTCTCAGGATGTCACTAACAGCCTTTCACTATGTAAATGTTTTCAAACAAAATAAGCCAAATGAGTAGCAAGGTGAATGGGATTCATTTCAAACCATTGATTTAGTGTTGCTTGAAACTCGAAGGGGAAAAACTGGGCCCATTTTAACTCCTTTGCACCCTTGGTGAAACCCTCAACCTTTTCCCTGCATCAAATCAGTCTGTGTTCTCATGTACACTGGATTTGATAATATTTAGGTCAAATGCTATTTATAGAAACCTACAGAATAGA
Organism: Petromus typicus; assembly: GCA_004026965.1. Lineage (NCBI taxonomy): Eukaryota > Metazoa > Chordata > Mammalia > Rodentia > Petromuridae > Petromus > Petromus typicus. The sequence continues at coordinate 29,907 of PVIR01007475.1, read as the reverse complement.
TGATGTTGTCACATATTTCTGTTTTACTTTATTTCCATCTAGCATGTTACAGAAGAATGGCTTGTATTTTTTTACATTGGTGAAAATTCTCCTTTTTCACAAGAGAATGAGTTATTTCCCCAGAAAGGGGGAAAAAAAAAAAAAAGGATACAAGTTTGATAACAGATTATCTAGGAATGAGGTAGAATCTATTTTCCTTATTGCAAAAGGCCAAAAAAAGAGTTTCTCAAGAAAGTAGCCACTAACATTTATTACTAAACACATTTACTTACTAATTACCACTCTGATACAGTCCCTCACGGAGACTTTTAAAAAGCTCCAAATTTGCCTTTAATATTTTCCTAATGTAGAGAGCAGCTATTCAGCAGCCAGGCCATAACCTTGCTTATGTATAGGTAAAATAAAGAAAAGGAGCACCACTTGTCTTCCAATTACTCCCAATATGCTACCTATAATCTGTATGCATTTTTGACAAAGTTTGCAGGTAATTATACAGATACATTACCATCAAGTGGAATATACTACAGTAACATCTTGAGTTGTTAATAACCTGGTCAGATTTTGCCAATGTTTTCAGAGAGGAACAAATATTTCTTTCTTTTTTTTAGGATTTTTTGAGACAGGGTCTCGCATTGTAGTTCAGGCTGGCCCTGAGCTCAGCCTCAAACTCACATCACAGCAATCCTCCTGCCTCTGCCTCCCGAGTGCTGGATGACAGGCGTGAGCCACCACGCCCGGCACTGTGGTATGTGGTACTGGTTGCTGCTGGGGTGAGTCTCCACACCCAGTATTGTATGTGGTGACCGAGGATTGAACCCAGGCCCTTGCGCTTCCAAGACAGGTGCTGGCACACTGAGCTAAACCCCCGTCCCAGGAACAAATATTTCTAATGTGTTTTAAAACTTGATATATGAATGATGTCTTGCAATAGAAGTAGTGTGTGATGTGACATATCACGTGATCACCGCTGAGTCAATGTTCTCCTGACACTTCCCTTGTTCATGATGGGATTGTGGAAGATTGTCTCAGAAAAGCAGGAGGTTAGGAAGGAGATCTTGTCTGACGAGCAGAAGGATAAAGCAGAAGCATGCTTCACTTTGCAGGATGGTAGGAAGATGTGCAAAATGTGGGAAGCCGTGTAAAATTTTGTTGAAAATCACAAGAGTAAGGGTGTTAACAGTGTGAATAACGAATCTGTTTAACAATTCAGTGTCATGTTCCCCCAGAATCCTCAAAAAGAGGTGAAAGTGTCATTGAATATGCTGCTGGTTAAAGTCACATGAAACCAAAAAGTCCACTGAGCCAAAGGATAGAGATTGTGTTTGTGACGGTGAAAGTTGTCCTACACAATAACTCTCCTCTCTTTTTTCTCCTCATGCCACCCAAGAAAGTTTTCAATGGTAGATGCAGGTTAATGTGTTTATTTTTTCTTTTACAGCTTGCATTTTCTTTATTATCTTGTATTATATCACAGTATTGTAATCTTTTCTCTATACATATTTTTGGGTTGTGAAATGAACTGTGGGAGAAGCAGACAGGTAGAGAGGCAGAGAAAGGGGGTGAGGCCCTCAGTAAGGTCTTTAGCTCATCCTGAGTAGGAAGAGTTAAAGTTTCACCAAAGAAAAGAATTAATAAAACAAGGGAAAAGCTGCTAAGCCAGGCAGGTTGACTTACAAAGGAGACAAGGCCAGTCACTTGAAAGACTGCCTTATTTTCCTTCCTGTGCTTCCTATTACTGGATTAGTGACTTGATCTTGTAAGTCAAGTTTTCTTAACAAATCCATAGACAAAGGTAACCAAAGTTCACACAGGAATCTGCACTTAGAGGTTGGTCCCTGTGGTGGGACTCTAAGGACTAAAATATTCCATCAGATTATTCTAGTTTCCAAGGAAGAGGAAAGCCCTCACACCCAATAACCAGTGGCCAAGAGCAAGGGGTACTCGAATCCTCCACCTTTCCAGGCACCGTTCCTCTGATTTGTCACAGCAGCTGTCTGTCCTCATTTTCCCTGTCTTCCTTTCCTTAAACATTTCATCTCTAATTTTTTACTGCTGTGAAGTTCTAGAATCTTAGCAGGGAGAGTGTCCTCCTAGTGGGACAGCCGTGCTTGTCTCCAGGATATGACAGAACCATCTGCGTTTCTGTTCATTGTTATTGAATTTGTTTTGATATACAAGTGCTTAGGATTACAACCATGTTTTAGAACAAATTAATACTTGCAAACCAAGGCTCTGCTGCTTTTAAAATTTTTCCTTGCTTGCTTTTCAAAACTTAGAATCCATCTATTAAGTGATGTATTTCCAGGGATCTAGTTTCATTGGCATTGCCATGAGTAGGTATATTAAATTTATTGAATCCTCCCTGAAGCACTGGGCATTGTCATGTTCTAACAAAATATTGGGCTGAATATTACTACAGATAAATGTTTGTATGCTACTTAATCATTTCTAGGAATAAAAACCTAGAGGTGAAATTTTCTCAGCAAATATTAGGCAAGTTTTGAGACCTCCATATATACAGATAATTCTTTCTTTTGTGTTTGTTTTTATTGATACTGAGAAGAAATAAAAAATGGGCAGAAAAGAGACAAGAAAATTCATAATTTAAAAAATGAAAACTGGGGCTTTAGAGCACAACCCAACTTTAATATTTTTCCTCTGTTCACCCAGAATACAATAAACCAGGAAAACTCTTTTTCTCCTGCAAGTGAGTTCCTCCAAACCTTTTTTACTTGAGAATGGTCCACGTTTTCATCTGTAAATTACTCTTTCCCCTGGGAAGCCACTATTATCTTGCTGTGGATAAGTCATCTTCCTGAGTCCACCCAGCCAAGACTACAGATTTCCATCATCCAAAACATGTAAAGATTTCTTGTTTCAACCTGCAGTACCTCTTGTTTCTCTGAACACCTTTCCCAGAGTGCATCTTGTTGAGAGCAATTCTACATAAATTTTGGAGAAAATCATTTTATAATTAAAATATAACTATAGTTCTCTAAGGCCCAATGTCACCTCGCCTGCGAGCCAGCTATGACATGAGGATACATAACTCTGTTTTACCTGCAGCCATTAGCTCTTCAGTGTATTGGGGTTATGCTCTCCCCTTAGTCACCTGCAACTCTCCCCAATTACTTTGTGTACCCACAAATGATGACTAGCTTGGAGAGTCTATGTCTTGTTTCACTTTGCAGCATTGACCTTGTGTCCTCCATGAGCTTCAAAATTATACAAGTCCCTGCTGTCTTTTTTCTTTAGCCCTCACTGCCTCCCTTTCTAGGTAGCTGGAGGATTGATTGCCCCTCTGATACACCTCCAAATCTCTGCTTAATCTTCTGATGTGTTCTGAAAATTTATTTTCCATGACTAGAGTCTGTGAACCTCTACCATTGTTTGTTTAGTTGGTTAAGTTCTGCATCTCCACATCTGAAACATTTTAGGCCCAACCTACTGACAATATGTTATTGAAGTCAGACAGAAAAAAAATAATAATAAAGATAAGCAGAACAAAGACAAGAAAAATCATAATTTAAAAATTGCCCTTAAGAAAAATTACACCTTTAGGACACAGTCAAAATTATCCAAACTTATTTATGCCTATATTTTCTAGGCGTATTTATGCCTCTTTTCCTCCATGCTAATTGCGTTCAAAAATCTCTGAAAGAAACCCAGATGACAAGGGCAGAAATACTGTAGAGTGGGTCCTTGTCTTTCCTTTGTACAAGGTCTTTTTGTTACTCAGTTCTGGAGTTCTGGAAACTTCTTTTAGCAGTGCTTTCTAGGTTCTTTCTGTCCTAATTGAAAGAAGTAGTCAAGACAAGTACAAAAGGTCCTGAGGTTTCACATGGGGGAGAGGGGTGACAGGATCCATGCTGTGAGTAGGGCAAATTAAAAATAAGAGAAAATACACTCTACAGGGAGAGAAGAACCTCTGCAAAGGCTATTGGTGGCCATCCATCCTATCTCAGGCTGACATCAGATCTGACATCAGATAGGCCATCCTATCAGAAGCCTGCTCGAGTTGTCTCGAGAAGTGTAGAGAACATCTGATTAGTTCTAGGCAAAGGGCTTTGAGAACTGTTTTTCTCTGCATTTTCTGGATTTCCTTTATGGATAAGTCCTACTCACTTCTTTAGCTGGTTTGCTATGCCCTCATCTCCACTCTCAATTTCATTTGTGAAATGAACCTATTATCTTTCTACCTATGGATGGGTCATTATTTTTTATCCAGCAAACCAAGCCCAAACATTTATAGATTTACAAGGTTCATGGATATCCAACCCCAAAATGTATAAATTTCCCCAATTCAGTCTGTAGACATATCTCTCTTGAGATCCTCTGCTCTGATTCCTTGAGTCCATATTTTACATTTCTGCCTAACAAATCCTTTCATGTTTCCTACTGATGTGTCCCAAAAAATTAATTTCCAGGGACTGAAGTCAGTGAATTTACTACTTGTCCCTAAAAAAATAGTAATTGCACTATTGCAACTTCAAGAAACTGAAAGCTGCCAAAATTTACATGGATTTTGAGAAGATTCTTGTTAAAAATCCTAGACAAGAGCCCTGTCATCCTGACACTTTGCTTTTAGCCTTGTAAGGCAGTCATGAGAGCAGCCAATCAGGCCTACTCACATTCATAGTTCTAATATTCAAAAGATCTCCTTTATTCCTCATTAAATTAAAGCTTTTTCAAAAAATGAAAATACATTACATTTCATTAAATGCTTTTGAAGCATCTTTTGTAGACTTCGTATGTCTTTTCTTTTACTGTGATTTATTTATATGATTATGTCAAATATTTTCCAATCTGGTATTTATGAAATCAACTCTTCTTGAACTTCACATGTTATTCTTTTCACTCAGTGGTTCTTATTTGGCTTAAAAGTTTATCTCTGTTTATAAGCAATATTAATACAATTTTTCATTTTATTTTCTGTTACAGTTTTTCTTATGCAGATTTCAGGATTGTACTAGACTCAAAATATGTGTTGAAAACCTTTTCATCATGTTTATATACCACGCAAATTATTTGTCCTTAACTATAGGAAAAATAATTTGTTATAAGATCATTTTGGAAGCCAGGAAGAGTGGTGTATGTCTGCAGTCCCAGAACTCTGGGAGGCTGGAGCAATAGGATTACAAGTCTGAGAGCAATTTGTGTAGTGTAGTGCACTAGAAGAATAATGTATCAAAGAAAAAGATTCACATAGTCTGGGGATATACCTTAATGGGAAGACTTTGAATTTAATTTCCAACAAAACAAAACAAATACTAAATTTAAAATAATTTTCAACTGAAAACATTTAGTCAGGAAACTTCTAAACTTATTATCTTCCAACATTATATTTACAATGCTAGGATCAAGGTATACAGAAAAGTAGATAAATCAAACAAAGGTTTGGCAGACAGAGACAGCTCAAATTTATGAGATAATATTAGAGTTGTTATGAAAGTCAGGAAGATAAAATCTAGGAAAAACAACTAGTTTAAAAATCTCAGGGAATAAAGCAATACTTGCAAAATAAACTGTAGATGAGCGAGGGAGTGCATCATATCCCTTCTATCTATACACCTGCCATGTTATATCTGGAATAGGGTTCATGCTAAATATATCAAGTACATTTTATACTCTCATATATAACACAAAATTGAGAATCCCAAAATTAGTACATTTGGGTCGGGGATTTAGCTCAGTGGTTGCAGTGCCTGTCTTGCAAGCACAAGGACTTGGATTCGATCCCCTGGTAACCACATACAATACTGGCTGTGGACACCCACACCCAGCAGCAACCAGTACCACATACCACAGTGCCGGGCATGGTGGCTCACACCTGTCATCCCAGCACTGGGGAGGCAGAGGCAGGAGAATTGCTGTGATGTGAGTTTGAGGCTGAGCTCGGGCCATCCTGAACTACAAAGTGAGACCCTGTCTAAAAAATAAATTAAATTAAATTAAATTAAATTCTTACATTTGTATAATATTACCAGAAAGTAAAAGTGCAATCCAGATTCACTTTCATCTAATTCTAAAATGTAAATGTTTGTCTTTTACCTTGTTTTGATTGTGTAATTAAAATATCAAAAATCTAAAGATACCCAAAGGGTTAAAAATACAAAAAGAACTAAATTTGATGATTCACATGCTATCTTTCATAAATTTTATTTTTAAAAGTTTGGTAGTATTTTTCTAATTTTCCCAGCAAACACATGAGCTAACGTACTACTTACTCTCTATGTAAACTAAGGTAAATAATGACCAAGATTATCTTAACAATCCACTCAACTGATTATTTAAATTCTTCCTTTCTTTCTCTCTTTCTTTCTTTCATTCTTCCTTTTTTTTCTTTCTTTTGAGACAGAGTCTGGATGAACTTGATCTCCTTATGCATCCCAGTTTGACGTCCAACTCCCAGGGATACTCCTGTCTCTTCTTTCTTGGTACTATGTATATAAGCATGCATCACCATGAAGCTTGGCTATGAAGCTTTCTTGAAGCTTGACCTCTGACTTTCCTTTTCTTACAGCATCCTCTTAAGAAAACTCTCAATTGCAAATATTTTAGCTGATGCTTTGATATATAATTTTTCTACAGATCGGTCATGTTTTCCTGATGATCATAGCATCCATATTTCCAAATGGAACCATTGAGAAAGAGAAGTCCCATAGATGTCTTGGAGCAAACTAACTTGGTTAAAAGATGTTAGGAAACAATCATGAACTAACAGCAATGACTGGCTCCACTCTTAGTCCTTGAGTACATTCTTTATTCATTCCAGAGTCTATAGACTTTACTTAATTTCAAGATGAAGCATGAACCACTTGAACTGATGCCTGCAACTGAACTTCATCTTTATATTGAAATATTACAGGTACAGTATAAATAGTATGGCAGGCAGGACATTCAACCTCTGTGAATCCACCAAAATTTTTATAATTATCCATGGAGTTATTTCAACCTACTGTGCTGATTAGAATTTACATGAACTGGTACAAGTATTGCTTTATACTATAAATATCAAGATCACATGATATACAGCTTGGAGTATAAACGCAATGTTTCTTCTTGCACAGATACGAGCATTTCGCTCTTGAAGAGGCCTGCTTTCATTATGAAAAATAAATCAGGTTAATTATATGGATTCCTTGAATTTCTAGTTCAACTCAACAAATTACATTTTAAAATGCTTTTAGGTAACATTGCTATTTATAAGGAAATGGTCAGAATAAGTCAATGCAAATTCATAAGACTTTTACACAGTTCCCATTGTGAGGCAGGAGATTAGGACAAGGCCAACTGGGTAGGGAAATGGGCATGACTCAAGGATTGGAAAATTCTGACCCTTGCGCAGAACAGTTCCCCAAATCCCAAAGGTTGAACTCATCAGACTGCTGCCTTCAATTTTTCTTATGAAAACTAGAGCTGTTTTTTAAAATTAATTGATTTTATTGGTACATTTTATATACACATCATGATCACAATGGATATTGAACATTTGTACTAGTGTATGACATGATTCCTGCCCACCCTACAGTCCTCTACACCCTATATACATAAGCTTTGTTTCCTTTTTATTTATTTATTTATTTATTTTTTACCATCACATTTTTCCCCATGTTTAAAGACAGCCTAGAACTGACAACAGCATACGCGTGGGAAGTACAACAGGACAGCCCCGCTGAGCTACCTTCTCTCTTTCACGAGGTCCTCTCCTGCTGGAGCGAGCACTTCTTTTGCTACTCTTAAGTGGATCCACACTTGCTCAGCAGAGCATGTTTCTTTTTTCCTACCTTTAATAAATTTAAATCCTGACTACCTTTGACATTTATTTGTCCAATTTTTTGTTCAACCAAAGAAGAACCTAGAAACAAAATAATAAAAGGAGACTCTAGGACCCCAAATATGATAACAACAGGAGTTTAGGTAAAATTTGAAGTCAAGGTGCTCCATCATGAATTCTAAATATGATGTAAAAAATAATCCATTTAATGTTTTTAAAGAAAGAAAAATTCCTACATGATCATTGATTCATTTGTGATGCTATACTAAAACAAAGAATTATAAATTTCATCTATTTATCATTTTGTCTTGTGTTTTATAGAGATTTCTCCTCTTACATTTTTTATGTAACTGATATTTAAGAGTTGACATAGAAAAGGATAAACTTGCATCATCTGTAGTAAAATGGGTGCACCTTGAGTCCACTTTATTAAGTAAAATAAATCAGAGACACAAACTTACATGTCACATGGTTTCCACTTATATGAGAAACTCAAAGTACAGCAGTGTGCACCCATGTTTATAGCAGCCCAATTTGTGATTGCTACAGCTTGGAAACAACCCAAGTGTCCATCCACTGGAGACTGGATAAAAAAGATGTGGTTCTTTTACAGAATGGAGTATTACTCTGCCATAAAAAATGATAAGTTTGAATCATTTATACTTAAATGGACATACCTTGAGGATATCCTCATAAGTGAAATAAATAGATCACAGATAGGTAAATATCACATCTTCTTTCTGTATGAGAAAACAAAGATGTAAATGAGTCCTAGAATTGTATGTTATATATTGTGAAATAGAAAATACTCAAAGTAAAATAGGGTGAAGGGAGAAAAATAATGAGATTATAACAAAAAAGAAAGGAAACAAATTTTATTTATATGGGGGGGTAGTAGGGTGGGTAGGGCTATGGGAAATATGAGAATTAAGTTGTGTCTTATACTGGAACAAATTCCCATTATGGAGTACAATCATGATGCACATATGTAATGTACCAATAAAGATTTCAATAATAATAAAAAAGAAACTCAAAGTATAACAAGCCAACTAAAACAGATATTAGGAAGTAGAGATGTAGATCTTTCTCAAGTGGGAGAATGAACAAGAGGTGGGAGGATGGGGGCAGCGAGAGGAAAGGGAGGAAGACGAAAGAATCAAGTTGTGATACCTATAACCATAGCCCACCAGAAATGTCATCTTTGTGTACTGCAAACATGTACTAATAAAATTTTTTAAAATTATAGATGGCAGGAAAGATTAAAAGAGAATTAAGCAGCTGGAAGTTTTAAACTTCTCTATTCTACTGAGTAACAGAGATGTCAATAGAAACAGTTTTAAAACATAAAAATGGTTGAACATTCAAATTTTAGATACTTGTCATAGTTTTAAAATATAATTATGTAAAGACTACTTCTGAGTCAACTGACACAAAACTAGCTCAAGTAGCTAAAATGACGCATGAACAAAATTTCAAAGAGCTGGGTGAAGCAGAGTTCATTAACAAGCTATAGGAAGACCACAGTCACCTAGCCTTTTACTTTAGAATGACTATGGTTTCATTCTACTTTGCTCTTTTTTGCTTCCTTCATCTCTCATCAAGACTTCTCTCTGGATTTTGTCGTGGTGGTTGTTTTCATTTCATCTATTCTTTGTGTGTTTCGAGGAACAAAACTTTTGAGTTCTCTGTTACTGAGCTATACCCCCAACTGCTTTAATGTACTTTTGCAACAAGGACACACTAAATTGCCCAGGTAGGACTTGAACTTCCTGCCTCAGCCTACCCAAAATTGCAGGCACGCATCCCTTGTCTGAGCTGCTCTGTTTTGGTTGTGTTCCTTTGTTCCAGCTCTACCTACAAATGCAGGATAACGTAATGGTCACATATACTGTTTGGCCCTAAAGGAATGTAGTTTCACATACAGAAATAAACCTCTTTCATGACAGCATTCATTATAGAAAATCTAAATAAGAACTCTGATCTGTCTCAGGCCATGTGTTTATTCCTGAAGAATAAATGAAAGCCAAAGGGAGTGGACTGTTTTTTTTCCTGTTACCTTCAACCTGAAAGAAATAGTAAGAAGATAAGTGAGATATTCTGCCTTCACAGAAAGAAAGAAGTACTGGACAGACAATATTATCAGTATGTACTATAGACTTTCAATAATAGATTTATTAATTTGAAATAATGGTATACAAACAAGCCAGAAATGATTTTAGAAATCTGAATTTTTCCATCGTTATGTTAACATTTTCAGAGAAGTTTAGTTTTATTTAAGATATAGTAACTTAAGAGTTGTCTTCAGAAAAATATTAGTTTTTGAAGAATAGCAATTGAGTGTTATGAAAATGGATTATGGAAAGAATATACACACATAGTTTATTTCAGACCTATGAATTTATTTTACTTTAGTATAGGACCCAAGTGAGGAATCTAGAGCAGATAAATACATGTGGTGAGGGTGTGTATGTGTGTGTCTCTGTGTGTGACATTCAGTTAAAAATGGTGAATGTGAACACATTTCTGACAAAATAACAATGCTTTTCTACAGAAATGATTTTTGAAGTAGCCATTAATATTCATTTTTCTTTGTCTTCATTCTAATTTGAATGTGACACATACTGTTTTCCAGCACAATGTATTCATCAAATATGCTTCATAAGGCCGATTAAAGAACTGTGTACATCTGACTAGACCACGAGCTGGTTAAAACTCAGGGCCAATGTCTTATTCATCTTTGCTTTTCAAGCTCTGTCAAACTAACTTGCATATAGGAAGCACTTTGTCTACATTTGTCCAAATAAATTAGTAGTTGGGGATTAATGAATTGTTTGGTGATAAATATACAGTGTCTCAGCTAAGAGAAGTCACTGAAAATCTCATGATCAGATAATTTATGGCTTTTCATTTTCTAAAAAATATAGTACTGAGTGGCTATATTTCTCATAAAACCAAAGACATATCCTTACGTGCTATTTCTTTTTCCTTATCTCAGTTGTACCTTTGTTTCTTTTTTTTTTTTTTTTTTTGACCAACCATAGCCCATATGAAGCTCTTTCTTCAGGTCTATGACTACTGTAGGATACCCCCAGCCTGCTCACAACTTCCCAATTGTGAGAAGCTACTATATGTTACTCTCAGATGGTCAAGGTCAAGACCTGGTACTGATTCTCATTTTCTCCCACTTCTGTCTACTTCCTTATCTCCAAGTCCTTCTGTAAATGGTCACTGTGATCGCTTTGATTATAACCAGGCAGATTATTTTCAAAATCAAGTTGGATTTCATGTGGATTCCTCTCACTCAACTCTTTAGCTTCTGCTAATTACTTCAGTAGCCATTTGCTTTGACCAAGCTGGAACTCTGGCTTTCTCATACCCTCTGGATGTTTGAAAGTATAATACAAGGCATTGCCATAAGCCTTTATTTTACTGAAAATATACCCCCTTTCAGGCCAATGATGAAGTATCCCTTTCCTTGAACTGTCTTTTTTAAAAATGTTATAATATCTAGTTTATTATCATTTCATTAGTTCCCTGAATTTAGACTTATAATCACAGATTTTCTTATAAATTTCCTACCAAAACTTGTAGGCTTTCTCTGTTCTTGGATCATACTGTTGATACTCTTTCAATTTTCTTTTCTTTTTTCTTTTGTTTTGAAAGGGAAAGGGCTTATATGGCTTCCAAATCAGAGGGGTTTCAGTCCATAGCTGGCTCCATGGCAGGGATTGTGAACAGACTTAATGGAGGAGAAATAACATGGCACACCCAAGGCAGCAAAGGTACCAAGAGAGCTTCAGTTCATGGTGACAGAGATAGCGAAAGCAATACCAGGGTTCGTGACACCCACAGTTTAGTGAAGGCAATATAGGAGAGAGTTTTAAAAGGGCACCCTGCCCTTTTTCTCTTATTCAGGCTACTTAAGGTGGGCAGAACTCATCCTTACTCTCTGTGCCCTCGAGCCTGGCATTGGATTGTGAATTAATTATAGCTTCACCCACTCTAGATCAAGCCTATGACCACGTGATACTTTGGGGGGACATGTAGACCCAATCCATAACTTTCCAATCCTGTATCACAAAGACTCAGGTACATTCCTTTATGCAAAAGGCATTTAGTTTATGTCTAAAAGTTGTCTAACAGTCTTAGTGTTGCTGAAAAGTCCAAGCCCCAAGTCTCCTCTGAAATTTAAGGCAAAGTTAGCTGTGAGCCTCTGTATAAATGAAAGGCAAACCAAACACTTCCAACATTCAGTGTCACAAGAGAGACATTTACATTACAAAGTTATAACCAGGGAAATAGGACCAAAGCAAACCCAGAATCCAGCAGAGCAAACATTAAATCCCACGGCCCCATTTCCAGCATCCTTGGCAACCTGTAGAAAGTTGTGAACTGCAAGGGGCTTGGGCCCTGCCCATCTGGTGCTTCTGGTGATTGTAGCTCCCATAGCTTCTCTTTTGGTCCAGTTCTGCTCCCTCCTTGTAGCTTTCCTCTGGTATTTTACACTCCTGACTTCATAAACCTCCGGGGTCTCCACTACACTTTTGGCTTCATACTCATAGCTTCAAGCATTGCTGACTCTGGGACACAGAACCTGGTCTCTCAGGCCTTTTTTTGAAGCCTTAGTAGAATCTTTCCTGACTCCACAACTCTTGTATTCTCTGTGAGCTTTAAACCAGTGCCATGTGGATGAGGCCAACATCTGCTACCAGCTGTAGCAGTAATAGCCAATCTTTCTTTTTTTGTAATTTTAGGAGTCCAGTGCCTATTAACCAAATCCTCAGGAACCACTTACCTAAGCTTCTGCCATTTTGGAACCTCTTCTCTAGGATACTGTCAGTTTGCAACAACTTGCCTAGGCTACCACCATTTTGGAACAACTTCTTTAGGCTGCTAGTATTTTTAAAAGATTTCTTTCGGCTGCTGCCATTTTGAAAAGACTTCTCCAGGCCGCTACCAGTTTGCAACAAATTCCTTAGGCTGCCACCATTTTGGAATGACTTCCCTAGATTGTTTCCCTTTTGCATAAACTTCTCTAGGCTGCTGCTATTTGGGAAAAACTTTCCTAGGCTGATAACATTTTGGAACAATTTCTCTAGGAGGTTGCCATTTTGGGAAAACTTCTTTAGGCTGCCACCATTTTGGAATGACTTCCTTAGATCGCTGCCATTTTCATAAACTTCCCTAGGCTGCCACCATTTCAAAAAAAATGTCCTAGGCCACTGCCATTTTGGAGCAACTTCTCTAGGCTGCTGCTATTTTGTAAGTTTGGAACATTCTAGAACATGGTGATTGTGGGCTTCCTCCTCAAAACAAATTATTTCACTTTTGCAATTTTGAGGCTGCAAAGGGTGAAGCCCTGCTACTTCATTTGATGTCCACAGGCTATCTTTTCTATTCTTCTGTCCCTTCTCAGCAATCAAGATCTTCTTTGCTCTATCTTTGTAGTCCACAGTTTTATTGGAGCTTTTTTTTTTTTTTGTCCCAACCCAAAGTAGTTGTCCAAGTGAAATTCTCTGTCCATAAACATTATACAAGGACCTAATGAATTAAATTATGACAACCAAAGGTTCTTCTTAGACTTACTGAATCAGAAACTCTGGAGTTGAGCTCAGCATTCCATGCTAAGCACTTTTAATGTTAAGAGCTTTAGATGAACATTCAAATTAGAGAAATATGGAGAAATACAGGTAAAACCTGGGAAAGAGAATCAATTTAATCTTGTAATGAGAACAGACAATAGTAGCTTGATAAAATTAAAACTTTCCCCAAGTCAATAAATTGTCTTCTGTCCCTTTTTTCTTACTTTGTACCTTTATGCTTTTAAAAATTTTGCTCAGGTCAGTTCAGCACTTGGCACAATTATGATTTGTATTGTTCTTCATTTTAATTGAGGTATGTGCCTCTTTTTCATTTCCATGTGGCCGGGAGCACTTGTCTGTTTGTCTTTCTTTCTGTCTGTCTATCTGTCTTTCTGTCTCTCTCCTTTTTTATTTTTATTTTTATTTATTTATTTATTTTTGGACAGGGTCTTGCTTTGTAGTTCAGGCTGGCCCTGAGCTCAGCCTCAAACTCACATCACATCAATCCTCCTGCCTCTGCCTCCCGAGTGCTGGGATTAGAGGTATGAGCCACCACGCCCAGCACTGTGGTATGTGGTACTGATTGCTGCTGTGCATGAGTCTCCGTGCCCAGTATTGTGTATAGTTACTGGGCACTGAATCCGGGCCCTTGTGCCTGCAAGACAGGTGCTGCAACCACTGAGCTAAATCCCTGGCCCTCTTTCTTTCTTTGTTTCTTTCTTTCTCTCTTTCATTTTGACGTAAGATCTTAGTTCAAGTTGGCTTTAAAAATTGATTGCATAACCAAAGCAGGCTTGGAATGTGTAACAGATCTCATGCCTCAAGCATTGCAAGCATGCACCACAATGCCTGTGAAGGCATTATTCCCTTCAATATTCTCTTTTTTATAGCCCTATAAAGAAATATTTGTAAATTACCCTTTGTTCCATGTCTCATATACTACTCCAGTAGAATGAAATTGTTCTAATAATGTTGTATCGACTAAAAGGCCATCAGGTTCATGTAAGTCATGAAAGGAAAAGATCTCAGTCTGATGCTATTAAATAGATGGAAAACTAAATAAACCCTTTAAAAACAGATCACAGACACCACAATATTGGTGCCTAGTTAGTGTTGTAATCCTACCAACTATTTATTTGTAATTATTTATTTTTATTTTTATTTTTTCGAGACAGGGTCTTGCTTTTTTGTTGTTCAGGCTGGCCCTGAGCTCAGCCTCAAACTCACAACACAGCAATCCTCCTGCCTCAGCCTCATGAGTGCTGGGATTACAGGTGTGAGCCACCACTCCCGGCACTGTGGTATGTGGTACTGATTGCTGCTGGGGTGAGTCTCCACACCCAGTATTGTATTTGGTTACCGGGGATCAAACCCGGGTCCTTGTGCTTGCAAGACAGGTGCTGGAACCACTGAGCTATATCCCCAGCCCCTGTAATTTTTAATATTGTGAAAATATCTTACAAATGATATTGTATAAAGTACATTCTGAAGCTTGTCTCATCTGTAAGAGAATGGTCAACCATTCAAGTTGATGTATGTTTGTACATGTATGTATGTCCCAATAGTTTGTATACAAGCTAAGTGGCCTACCCAGATAAATACCTCATGCACAATTTACAGACTTGAGTTTGTCATAGATAAATTAAACCAGAGTCACTTTTATATTTAAATCAAATTTACACTTGGATTTGAAGACAATGCATGTCTCGATTTGTTTCTTTACAACTCCATCAGCAGAGCGACGTCTTCCATGTGTAGTAGGGTTGTAAATCACAGACCAGGCTGTTTGGATCAGGGATGTTTTTAATTAACATGCAGAAGGTCATGTGAGAGCCCGGGAGCTGCCCACAGCAGATGCTTTGGCTAATCAATATTGGATCGAATCATTATTAATCAGCTGAGTCTCACTGGGATTTCCAAGTGTTGAGAGGAAACAGCAGGTTTTTTTTTTTTTTTTTTTTACATAGCCCATTGAAGTCATTCTTCTTGTCCATTAACCCTTATGAAGTCATGACACTAATGTTTTCTCATGAGAGCCATGTATCTTTCTTTCCATGCTCTATGTGCTTCTGGAGCATTCAGAGCCTGGCTTGAACTGCAGCCTACACTGGTATATTACATTCTTCCTTAATGTAGTCAGTTTCATTTGTATGACTAAAAATGCGTACTCCTCTCAGAAATAGGAAAGTAAATATTGACTTCAGTTGGATTACATCTTTCAGAATTCCTAGTAATTATTAAGAAGTCTTTTATATATGTTGTACATGATTGAAGAGAAAGAATATTTAAGTCTCAATTTGACTCAACTGCACTTTAAATTTGATGAATAAATCATCAAAGAATTATACAATAGCTGCACTGATTTCATTTTCTTACTCTGTAGATACATATTACCAAGCCTATAGTCAATAAATTATTACTTTTATACCAACTTCCAAGGCAACATTTTCATTTTCTTTACCATTGCTATGAAGGCTGGGTAGGCCAATTCAACTGAATAAATTATTCATGACCATAAATAAGTTAAAACCACTAGTAAGGAAATAGATGATGAAACAATAAAAATAGAAATATAAATATTTTATGTCCATAAGTATCAAAAATTACAAAGAAGACAAAATTTGAACACTAAAAATATAAGTAAAATATGCTAAATATGGTGAGGTGAGTTATAAGAACCTGGTATTCAAGTTGTGAAGAGTTATCCCATTGTGTAGAACAGAGAACAATGCTTTAGTGAATCATCCAAAGCTTGTAATGTGCAACTCAATACACTCATTATGCTTGGGCTGAATTATTTCTATTCTTTGTATTCCTTCTTACTTGAAGGAAGTCTATGTGATCTAGTAGCCATGAACACTTATTTGAAGATGAATTTGGATGGCCAGGTATTGATGAGATTTTAAAAAGGAGTGTCATGTGTCACTTTTATACTCTCTATCTTATCTGATAAGAAAACATGAAGGGAGAGGGAGATATTAGCTTCATGGGCAGAGCAACAAGAGAAATCATAGAACTAAGTAGGTAACATGTTCACTACGAACTGTCATCTTTTCATCCACATAAAGATATCCACATGTACACTGAGAATCTCTATCTGCAGGAGGAGCAGAAAATGTTGAGCATGAAGACTTATCTGGACAAGACATTTCTTTTTCTTATGCTTGTGGGAAGTTTTTACATTCAATGGGTAATTGAAAGAATAGAAAATTGTGCAGAATATAGCTAAACTGTAATCTCAACTCTGAGAAAGACAGAAGGACAATTTTAAATAACTGCTACATGGTAGAATCCAAAGATTGAAAATGAAAAATTGGTTAATACTTTTACCTGAAAAATTTCAGTAAAATTAGGAAAAAAATCAAGATATAGGTTTTGAAGAGATGGTGAAATATAGTGGGGTTTTTTCTTAAGAACTTCCAAGACATTCAACATAGATTTGAGGTAATAACTTGTTAATAACAAATCATTTTCCAGATGATTCTTATCTGAAAACTGAAATTATTCTGACCAAGTTAACAAATTACCATAAAGATCAGAGAAAATCTAGGGCAATATTAAGAGCATAAGCACACTACCTACTATTGCTACTATCGTTTTTTTTTAGTATTAGAGAACTCAGTCTCTCTTTTTTATCTTGGAGCATCTATCTTTTTTTTTTTTTTTTTCTTGTCTTGCTTTGCCATCCTTGGTCCGTTTGTGAGCCCCGCCAACAGGTCCTGCAGATTCTGCTAGATCCTGGTGCTTTAGGTGATACGACATCAGTTCTCAGAGCACTTCCAGTGTTTGAGTGATCCTGGTTCTTCAGGTGGATAACGCAGACATAGTGATGAGTATCTTTTCCTCTTTCGAGACATTCTTTTTGGATAAGTACCGGTACTCCTTTCTGTCATACTTTGGGGCCTGATCATTTGTTCTTGATGTTGTGTTTCTGGGCTCCTTATAAGTCAAAAGTCAGCCATGACCTGAGGAGAGGTTACTAATTACAAAAAACAGGCCTCATTTTGTATCTGTGGACCACTTCTTTTAGATGGGAGGAAAACAGAACTATCTTGAAGACTGATATTTCAATCTTGTGCACGATTCACTTGGAGGTAAGCTAGCGGCCCATTTTATGCCCAGGATTGTGCGCTGTTTATTTGCCTCTATATGAGAGGGATCTGTTTGCTTTTTTCTTTCTTTCTTTTTTTTTTTTTTTCAGCTAGACAATCTCCGCTCCTTCCAGTGAACTGATATGGAAGGAATTCTCTGCCTTCTTATCAGAAAAGATCAAACAATTTAAATTTCAGCCAGATTTAAGACCAAATTCACCCATATGTTCCATCAGTAAGGCCCTAGTGCTTCGTTCCCTAGGAGATTTTTCTAATTCTCTACATCTCGTAAGCAAAAGAATGGCTTCTGTTTGTTTCTGACTTTCTTTTTAAGGATATCTCTATAAAACCACCTTGAAGACAAAGACAGTACCTTTCTTTTTTTGGAAGTTTCAGGATAGAATCTCCTTCCAGCTTCCACAGCTGCCTGGATTCCTTGGCCTGTGGCCAGTACCCTCCCATCTTTTAAACCAGCAACACAGCATTTTTCTGACTGCTTTTCTGCCATTACATCTCCCTGTGACCACATCCAAGACTGGTTCTTCACTGCATAATTTGACTGTATTTATTCAATTAATATAGGATCATCTCCCCATGTCAATGTCTTTAGATTAATCATATTTTTAAAGTCTTTTTTGTCATGTGAGTTAACTATTTCACAACTTTTGGAGACCCAAACACTAATTTTTGTGTGTGTGGCAAGATTTTTCCTGTCACAAGGAAGGTAATTTTCTGAGTGTAGGATAGTTTCTTATGTTACATACAGTAGTTGAAGAGTTACAGGAGTTAGCAGGATAACCACATCAACATCCTTTCAATTTTCCATATATCCATCTATTAGAGAGATAATGTTATGCTAAATTCCTTTGAAATATATATATATATATATATATACATTCATATATTTTATATCATATATAAATGTATTATTTATATCATATAAATAATGTATTTATTTATTTATTTGGTACCGGGGGGTTGAACTTGGGATCTTGCACTTGCAAGGCAGGCACTAGAACCACAAAGTTGACTACTCAGCCCAAGTATCTTTAAAATTAAAATACTTGCTACACACTTATTTCAAACTTCTGACACTTAATTGAAAACACTAAAAATAAATGTTTTGAGTAATGCTTTCACAATACATTTAGATATCCGTAAATGTTTTAAACAATGCTTTCATGATATGTCTAGATATCCTCGAATACAGGGAATCTGGATCATCACATACAGAAATTATCTCTCTTATCACGAAGGAATATTGCAGAATAGAAATTACATGTAGTTCTATTTTTGGATGGATATAGGCTTATTATGTTTTAACCCTTAATATTCTCACTTTTATAAAAGTTTGCTCATCTAAAATTTGAATATTGCTTGCTAGTCTATAAACTGCTTTCAGGAGGAGGTATGCAGTTTAATTCAGTAGGTGGCTAGAGCATAAACTCTTATCCAATGGTGTGAATCTGAAACACTATAATTAGCTGAAAGTCTCTAAACCAAATCTGGGATGAAATTTTGGCACGTAATCCATCTGATTTATCTCCTAGACATCATTCATCACCCACCATCCTTTATTGTGTGTGATACACTTTTCCTGCTTTCTCAGTCTTTCATGAGAGTTGTAAGCCATGTGGTACTGAGATATCTTTAGATGATCCATCCCCATTGTCATCACCATATGGGGTTTGTCACACAGCGTGGGCCGAAAAGTATGGGGAGAGAAAAATAAGTTACTCTTTTCATTTAATCTACAAAGAATCTGGTAAAATACTTTTCTTGTTTATTACTTTAATGTGGCTTGTCGGTCTCCTGTGCACGTTGATCTTGTATTCTTGAAGCTGTGGCAAGATAGTTAATGGGGTGAAGATACAGAAAAATGTGGCTATGGGAGAATTTCTATTGCAGTTGTCATCATGTTTACTAGGGCCAAAGATTTATTATAAGCAAGCTGGGGTGACAAAAATGCTCAGTGAGCTGAGCTGAAACAATATCTGAAAATACTTTAATCTCTTTTTTAAGTGAAAAAAAATGTTACAAATGTATTGGTCTTCTATCAATGACTCCCCAAAATGATGAAGAAGAAACACTTTTACCTGTATGTGACTTATCTTTTTTATGTCCACTGTGTATTTTAAAGACATATAAATCAGCATTGTTAGTACCTCTGTCAGGATTTATGAATTAGAAAAAAAAAAAAAACTAATGGAAGAGACAAGAAATGGGGTAACAAAATACTCTAGTACATTATCCTGGCTTAGTGCAACATTTGTGAACATTGGTGTTACGGATATTTGCATCAAATAACTCCTTGTGGTGGGGAAACATCCTATTCATTATAGGATTTTAGTGATATTCTTGTTTTCTACCTACCATTTATCAATGGCAACTGCCATCACCAGTTGGGATAATCAAAAAATATATTCAGACATTAAGACGTCCTTTCAAGGGCAAAATCCACTTGATTTGAGACCATTGTATTCCAGCGTGATAGTTTTTCTACATAATTTTCCTCTACTTTGCCTGATTTTAATTCCATATGCACCCTATGAAATGAGTGATGTATTTTGCAAATGAGAAAAATAAATCTCAGAGAAGTTAAGTAAATGACTCAACATAACTTCTTAATAACACAATTATGATTATTACATTGTTTTTTTATCTACAAAATAGTTTTGCTTCCAGGCAAGCATTTTCAAAATTTGACATGCACTAGAATCAAAAGGGTGTCTCATATAGCACAAAACACTGGCACCCGTCTCTAGAGTGTTTGATACATGAGGATGGGGTAGAAGCTCGTAATCTCTTTGAGAAGCTCCAGGGAGAATCAACCCTACCAACTTAGGAGCTGTAATAAAAAAGTCGCTGATCTGCAGTCCATTGAACTGTACGGGATTAAAATGTGCTCAGTTCATATCAGAATGATATGACCTTTCCACTGTCCATGTTCAGTTTGCAGAATTACCGATTTCCTTCAGAGTCTTTTGAGGTGTGTGATGACAGGTGACACGAGTGATGAGGATGCTTCTGTAAGGTGTGACAGGAAGGTACAGAACTCAAATCTGTGCTCCACTGGAATACCTTCCTTGAGATATTTTCCAACGAAAGTGAAATATTGGGCTGGATCACAACTGGTTCTCTAACAAATTCATGGTAGAAGTTTGCAAAGGTTATTTCAGATCTCTGGTTAAGTTTCTATCACCTTATCTGCAATATCAGATTTTGCTGTTTTTTTTTTTCAAATATACATTCCAACAGTCTATTATCATAGAAACATTTGAATGCATTGTAATTAGGATAGAAAGGACAATGACATTTCTTATATGTTTTTTCTTGGATATCTGTCAGCCATTAACTTGTTTACAGTTCTGTCAGGAAACATCAGCTTCTGCCAGTAAGATCTCAAGTCTGGCAACTGATTTTTGCATAGTATAATTTTTTTATCTTGGTTAGTTCTTTACTGACTCAGTAGAGAATAATGTCAAATCCTGTTTTGAAGTTCTTCATTTTGTATGTGAGAACACCCCCTGCTTTTCTTATTAGTAGAACACTCAAAGAATTTGAAATTTTAATTGTATTTAAATTTGATAACAATCAGATTTTTCTTCCTTTTCTCAGTTGACACAAATGAATGTGAAGTTTAGTTTAAGAAAACAGCTTCATGTTGGGAAATATAAAAGAAATTTTTTTCTTTCTTTGGTCATTTCAGCTGGAGAATTTCATTTGTGTACAATATCCCAGACAATTTTATCAGTCATATAAATCTCCATCCGGCTTTGTGAGTCACTTAGCTGTAGCAATAAGAGACAAAATCATTTAGATGAGAAATAAAGCTAATAGCAACAAAAGGGAGAGATTCTCATGGTTTTATGTTTGTCTTTTTGCTGTGACTCTTCCTCTGTGCTCATTTTTCAGTGAAGTGCAGATCTCAGAAAAGGAACTCGGAGCAAAGGGGTGAAAACAATCGCAGGAAGACCGCTGTATAATTTTCTTGAAGATCAATGCAAATTCTTAGCTACTTATCTAAATTATCCTTCATCTCTCTAGTGCAGAGACTGCTATTGTTAGCCACCACGCATCTCAATTTTAGAAAGGCATTACCTAAGAAAATGACAGATTGCACAAGAGAGAAAATAGAAAATGATGACAAAATTCTCCATTGTGTTTTTTATAGTCACAAACTGCACTCGGGCAAAAGCTTATTGCGTCAACACTATGGTAAAAATAATGGAAGAGCCCAGAGGAGCAATGAAGAGGTGGCATGGGACACCAGAGAAGCAAAAGTCCCGCATGGGGATCCTGGCTCCACCATCTGCAGCTTGTGTGACCTACAAGACTATTTTATTTCCCAGTCTTCTAATTTTATGGTACAGATGGTGTAGATAAGAGCAATATGCATTGCAGAGTGACTGTGTCATGTGTTAGGAAGCTGTGTAGAGACTTGCATGATACGTAATAAATTTTCAAAAAATACTATGTCATTGCTCTAGCAGTAATCTTTTTAAATTTGCCTTACCGTGTTTCCTCCTTAAGGATTCCGAAGTCATCACTGGTAGAATACATTAATTTGAGTTCGGAAAATATTTTGGTCTTTCAGACAGATTATTTCTTTATTTGGATTTGATTGATTTCTAAAAGTCTTTCTTCCATGCATTCTATACGCCAACCACAAAACTCTGTTCAGGAAGACGGAAGTTTTTAGTACCACAAAATTGTTAAATATGTCTAGATTTTAAAATATAGTATCATGCTTAGAAAGGTATTCATAAAATTATTTATTTGGTAATCCTATTGTGGGCAGTAATATAAAGTGATTGCTATATTCATTCAAGATAAAATTCTTAATGTACTAGGGTATATAACAGCATCATTTCAAGAAAAAAATCGAGAGATTAAATGTGAAAGGATGGCACTGAACAAGTGTGGAAATTATCTTAGAAAATTATCCTCTCAAGAGAAGATTTTTAATCCTATATCAAATTTTGGTATGATTTCCAGTTTAGACAAAGTCGAGTATCATATTAGACAAAAGAATGATGGCTTTGAATATGTATGCTTTGAATTATTTGAAGTAGACCACTATTGCTAAATGAGTGTATTAGTAAGAAGGATTTGGACAATAAGAATCGGTCTGTCAGCCTGTAATTTCCATCAAGAATATAATTTTCTGATTTTTGCAATCAAATTTGATTTTTAATCAGTGATATCAAAATTAAATGCTATCATTGGTCACTGCTTAGAGTAAATGGATTAAATGCCATGGAGCTAAAAATTTATGAGAATAGAATTGAAGGAAGGCTGGAGATTTAGCTCAGTAGTTCTGGTGCCTGCCTTAGAAGCACAAGGTTGTGAGTTTGATCTCTGACACTGTACACACACACACACACACACACACACACACACACACACACACACATACACGAGAGCTGAAGAAAAAATAATTTTACTTCCCAGAGGTAGTCAAATAAAAATCCTATACCACCATATGTGTTAAAACAAAAAGCTTTCCAAGAATAGACTGATCCATGTTTGACTCAAGATTATAAATATTGGGCCAGGGATACAGCTCAGTGGTTCCAGCGCCTGTCTTGCAAGCACAAGGGCCTGGGTTCAATCCCTGGTAACCATATAACAATACTGGGCATGGAGACTTACACCCAGCAGCAACCAGTACCACCCAGCACCAACCAGTACTGCATACTACAGTGCCGGGCGTGGTGGCTCATGCCTGTAATCCCAGCACTCGGGAGGCAGAGGCAGGAGGATTGCTGTGATGTGAGTTTGATGCTGAGCTCAGGGCCAGCCTGAACTACAAAGTGAGACCCTGTCTCAAAAAACCTAAAAAAAAAAAAAAGATTATAAATATTAAGGTTAAAATCCTAAATATGCTATTAACATAGGAAAGAATATACAAATTTAGACCTAAAAATTAGATCCTAATCAGCACCTTATTGATTCTCACTGCTGAGGCCCTCCAGTGAAACCTAAGATATTCAGATTTTTATATGACAAAGGGAACATCAACAATTTTACTTTTTCCAATCTATAACAAATGCAAAGGCAATCAACTTCATCTCAAATAAATAAGAGAAGATTCTAAAGAAATTGAAAAAATCCTGTATAGAAAATTATCAATTGTTAAAAAGCACACATTAAAAGAACATAAGAGAACACAAAACAGAATCTCTCAAGCTATATGCTTACTAATTTGCTTTTAAAATTCTCCTTATTCACTTTGCTAAAAAAACCCCTAAACTTTTAGTCCATATACTTGGAACTACACACTAATTTTGTATTTGAATCGATCTAAGAGGAAATTAATTTATCATTTCCTTTTATAACTGTATAATTTGATATTTTATCACAAAGTCTTACAATAAAGTGTGAACTTCAAGACACATCTTATTAGCAAAAAGAACAACCATATCAAGTACTTGCTATCTGCCTATAATCTTACATTTATTATATCACTTTAAAATTTTGTGTCTCCAATTCTTTGTTATACATGTTCAAACTGAGGCCAGAAGGTTTGAAACAATTTGATTCAGGTGTGAAAGTTAATAAATGACAATTAATATTTAAATACATGCATTTAAATGTTCAAGAGCTCTATTTCTTGTATACACAGAGATGATGTAGGGTTGACACAGGTGTTCCTATAATGGCATGTTAGTGGAAAGCGAGAATACTTTCCCGAAACCATCATAACCACTACACTGATACATTCTTAACTGGTCTTATAGATCAAACCTGAGCTCTACGGTGTTCTTGGTAATCACTCTTCCACTTAGCACATGGATCCTCAGCCCACTGAGGATATTTTTGCAACAAATGACAGACATACAAGAGATAAATGTTACAAATATATTTGATCAGACATTTTTTTGTAATTTGGTAAACTATTTTTATGCATAAGTTTGATGAAGATGGATGATTGTGTAACAATATAATGGGGTGAAAAGGTATAATCTAATGGTGATAGAAGAGGAAAACCTAGCAAGGACTGTCCTTTTAGATTCTGGTTGATTCCTGAGATGAACTCCCCTTCCTCATGGAATCAATTTCCAATAAGACTTTTCTTATGCATTAGTACATGTTTACAGTACATGCAGTTTGCAGTCATCCTGGGAAGTGGGCTTGTGCACATAGCATAGCTTTATTCCCTTTTAGAGTAACAGAGACAAGGTGGAACTTTCTATATCTTGTGGCTTACTTGGGGGAAAGAAGTTCTATATTTTATGATTCCCTGTGGGGAAAAGGAGTCCTGGCTTCACCTATGAACTCTAGGGAAGGAGAAATGAGAGAGATGAGAAGGGACGGGAAGGTCAGAGGAACCTTGGTCCTGGAACCTTTTCAATATTATTTAGTTAAAGCTACTCAAAACAACAAGGCGTCATTCTCTCTTGTGTTCCAAGCTCGGCTGTCAAGAAAAGGTGTCCGACATGCTGGGACTCCCACCTCGGCCTCCACAGCACAGCTCTTTATTATTGATTTATACCCTGAAAATGAATATTATTTGAAGAAAGCGTTCGGTTTTGGAAATATAGTTAAAGATCCCCTTTAAAAGATTCCCATTTCTCAATCGTTTTTGCTCTTTAACAGATTCACTTTTTAACTCTAAAAACTGACTTCAAAATTAGTTTATTATGCAAAATATTCTTTCACTTTCGGAGGTCTCTTCGTTTCTGGCCAAGTTCACTTTGGATGCATTATTGAATCAGTTATTAGCAGTATTTATCCGATTGATACATCACTGCTCAATTTTGGAGCTGATTTTTCAAGTATTTAAATTATTCCTGTGTATTTCATAGTAAACATGCTTAAAGATGTTGACATCTATAGATAAAGAAAAATATGTTTTGTCATATGATAGGTGTATCTCAAAAGTTTTTTAAAAACTCACTCTAATTTATGATTTCCCCATCTTGGGGATGGAAGCCAGGGCCTCACACATGTCAGGCCAAGGCTGAACTGCTGAGCTATGTCTTGGGTCCTTATGACTTCAGAAGTGGGAGGTGAGGTTGGGGAAGTGATGTGAAAGTGGACTAGTCCTGTCACTCAGCTCTGTGAGCATCATGTCATTCTCTTCCTCTACGGTACAATTTGATATCTATCTTTTATCCATTTCCTCTCATCAATGATGTTTACAAATTTCTACTGTAAATAACCCAACAGATTGTGGCACTTGTAAGCTTTCTGAAGTCGAATATCTTTTCCACCTTAGTTTTTTCTTGCCTCTCTTCATGTTTTCTTTTCAAGATTTTGAAAATCAAAATATTTACAGTTTTAGAAGACAGTATTAAATGCCTGTCCAATAGTAGGCAAGAGTAAGATCAAATGGTAGGATCAAAAAGAATAGACGGATTTACTGTTTTATCCAGGGTAATAGTTATGACTGTGTGTGTGGTTCTGTGTGATATTTAAATGATGCTTCTTGTTTGAACATGATAGCCTCTAATCAGAACACAGCAAGTTCTCGACATTTACATGTTAAATAAATAAGCTTATGCTCAAATCAACTTTGGTATTATGTGTAAAGTTAGAAGATGGTAACTGTATAATAGAAAGCAATTTTTATCTAACTTAACCATGCTACTTTACTTACTTACTCATACTTAACTGATGGTAAATTAACTGATTTTTTGGGTCTGCATTCCTGTACATATTTATAACGTAAGGCAGTTCTGATACTTTCAGAGTGGAGACAGAGAAGGGCTCTTATAATTCGGGGTTCATAAGGAGTGTTTTTATGAAGAAAGTAATACCTTTGATGGGCTTTGTACAAATTTATTGTGTCCTCCATAGGGATGAGTTTAATGTCAGAGTTGTAAAAGACGCCCAGAAGTGAGGCCATTATTCATTTTGAGAAAAGAGGATTGAATGGGTAAATAGTGATTTGTTTTATGCCTGTAGTAGCTTAACCACAACCCTTTCCAATATTTCAGCACAGATATTTCATGAAAAGACATTTATACCTCAGCACAGACCTCTATGGTATTGCCCAAATGCCCACCCTATATTTTCTAGCCATTTTTGTGTGGAATTAAAATGGTTATTGAGTAATGCTTGTAGCCAAATATGCTTCATTTTGAAATAAAAAATACTGAGATTTAAAATTATGGTAAAACAGGTGCCTCATCTTTAGTTTATTGAGGATCCTATATATTTTAATTTAAATTGGATCTCACATATTTTTAAAGAACTACAATTACTGATTAGTATATTCACAAACTGTCAATCTTAAGAAACAAAAAATCTTTTTTTTTTTTTACCCCAGATGTGTATGTGGTCTAATTTTTTGTAATATAATTAAAATACTACTATCATAATAATCGGAAATTATCAGAATCAGATTAAATGCTATTACTTCTGAGCTATTTAAGTTTTAGAAACATTCAATTTTCTCTTATGGACTTCAGACACTAAATAACAATGTTACTTCTGTTCATATTATCAAACTCTTATAAGCCCCGTTTCTTTCAAATATTGATTGCAGTATGATTTAGAAATAAACAGCAGTGGATAAACACCATGTTTTATAAAACATGAAGTGCTTTTTCCCCAAGTTGCAACATAAATTTTCCTACTATTGTCTTGAATACACCCTCCACTGTTTCTTAAGGCAGTTATATAAGGACAGATCAATTTAACTCTATTTCATCCTTTAGCTCCTTTGCTTTATATCCCTTTGGAACAAACAGGACACAGAAGAAGTTGTGTGATGTGAAATCTGTAATGCACTTTATGACAATAATTTTGAACTCCATATATGCTTAAGCAACTACTTACCACCCAGGTGACTAGGAATGGAAAAATCAAATGCTGTTATTGAATAGTTGAAGTGTACAGCTTTTCTTTTGTCCTTGATTTGTTCAACCTTGTTTTTCTTGTTCTACAGTGGCAAAAAAACCAAAAGAATTCTTTAGAACTGAACTAGTTATTAGCAGTATACAAACACAATAATTAGTGTAAGAAGCTAGGAAGATTTAGGATAAACAGTAGTTAACATGTTTGTGACACATGCCAAAATACAGAAAGGTTTTTCCAAGGCCTTGCTTGGTGAGAAAGATTTTCTTTAATTATCATCAAAGGAGTAACTTTCCTGCCATGGCTTTATGAGTCCCCAGTCTGTTACCACAGCCCTCATTTAGAAGATAATAAAATCAGAGAAATACAGTCTCATTTTTCCCTGGAGGGCAGGCAACTTACACAGTTCGGGCTTAAATTTCAGTTTCCTGACACTCCCTGATGCCTGTTGTTCTAAATTATAGTTGACAAAATGTTGGAGAAATGCCCTGTACTTAGCGACACTTTATCATGATATTTCCAAGCAATATATATCCATTTTATTACTATCACATGGTGGGGATAAACCATCGAAGGCAAAGCATTTAGTTGTTATTCTGGAATTCATCTCAAACTCAAAATATCTGACCCTAAATGAACTTCTTAAATTAAGCTACATCATTAATATTATTCAATTATTTGTTTCCTTTATAAACTAAGGTACATGAGGATGAGGATTTTGCCTGGCTTACCACAATTTTACTTTAAAGGCTTCACTAGAATATCACAGAGCAGATATGCAGTGTGGGTTAATCAAAACACTAAATAAATTTAGGTGCATTTCATACGAAATTTCATCAGACAAATGTGCATCTTAGCGATAAGATGAAATTCAAGGGCAACTAATTCAACTGTCTTCAAATCATCCAGTTTAACTTTCTTTATCTTTGGTTTGGAACAACTCAGTGACTGAATGCAGTGAACTGTTAGCCAAAAATTAAATTGGCAAATACACTCACATGAGTAAGCCCATCTTGGCACAGGAGGTAGTTATAACAAAGTTACTCTGATCACTTGAGCAACTTGGCTATTAATAAGTTCTCCAAGCAATTATGCAACTCTCTTCCCGTGCATTTCTCTTGGAGCACATATTCTAATTTTATCTCTGAAATTAATATCCTACTGCTCTATTTCTCAGATCTGTTTCCTGTCTCCACTAATACAGGTGATAAATGATAAATATGAGTCATCAACAAATGCATCCTGCTTCTTGTGCCTCAGTAAATGTACTGTGAATCCCCTTGGCTGTTAAATTTAGTCTCGGCTTTATAAATATGAGCAGAGAGAACCCAAGTCTGTGCATAAAATTAGAATGGTCTAATGCTGATGAGGTTCATCAACAGTGTTGGAGAATTTATCTACAAATTTTGTCACAATATTTCAGATTTTAAACTTATATGACTCATAGTGCCAACAAATCTGGCAAAATATTTCTCAAGCTTGTATTTCCAGACATGCTTAATTTTAGGTGGACTCAACCACTTATTGTCATTATCTAATATTCTAACGCAATTATAGGTCAACTGGTTTGGGGGAACTTGAAATGTTTCATATTTCAGAATTATTCAGGGTTTATTTCTAATTGTGGTAACTTCAAAAACAGTTATCTAGTACTGGGAGTAATTCATTAACATCTCTGTATTCCAAAGCTTTAGAAATTTATCTCGAAAAGTGAGACATAACAGAAGATAAAGTTTGAGACCTTAAATTGCTGAAAAATTTGCATGACCATCTAAGAATTCCCACACATAGCATTTTAGCCATTTTTCCTAGATTTTGATAACTTCCTTAGCTGCTTTGTCAGAATTTATAGGAATCTTAGACCACTTATGTCTTATAAATCAGAATAAATTATTCTATTTCCTCTATAACTGAGAGAAATATCCATTCTGTGGATGATGTCAAGACAGGTAAGTCAGTTTTTAAAATGAGTGTGCACATGCATTCATGTGTTTTTCATGTAGTAAGTCTAAGAGTACTGTACTTTTTATAAGTTTTTAAGAGCCATTAGCTATTTTCTGGACAAATTTCTTCTGCCCAATGATGCAAACACAGTGTGACCACTCAGCACAGCAAAGCAACTGGATGAAGAAATGCTTAGCATATTAGTAAAGCTCACTTCTGAGTGTGTCTGCAGAGAGGATTGGCATGTAGGCCAGCAAATTGAGGGAGGAAGACCCACTCTGGCTGTGGGTGGCATCAACCAATAGACTTGCAGCCTAGATGGAGTAAAAGAGAAAGAAAGAAGTTGATGTGCTTTGGAGAGCTCCAGTCAGCTTGAGGGTTGTAGTCCTTTGATCCTCACTCTGGCTTTGCCATTGACATTCACCTGCTTTTACACAGCTAGAGATATTGGATGGCGATTCTCAATAGTTCCTCATTCTTCACTTTTGAATTCTGAGTCCTTACTAAATATTGCCATTTTTTTCTCTTAAGTGTCGCTCAAGTCCATGTATCTTTCTTCATTGCCACTGCAGTCGGAGTTATGCATGTTAGGGAATTACAGTACTGCTCCAAATCATTGTTGTTTTCTCTTATTCAACTCATCCCCAGTCTATCTTCTACATCTGGTGGCAGAGATATGGTCACTAGTTCCTCTTTTGGGGCACAT
>PVIR01007474.1:0-51840 GCA_004026965.1 Petromus typicus | reverse complement strand
AAAAGGCTCCAGATGAAACCATCATCAAAAGGAAAAGGGCATAACTTGATTTTGGTAACCAGGGTATGTGTGGTTCCTTTTCTCTTTTCCCTCTTTGGCACAACTGAACTTCTGGACAGTGCCTTCTCTCATCTTATGAATTACTCCTCAGTGCATTTTAAATATTAATCTGTGCCCGGTTATTAACCATTAGGAAAGCTGCAAAGGGTACAGGTCACGCATGCTTCGTGTTTTGTCATTCAGGCCTCTGGAGCTTAGAGAAAAGGAAGAAAAATAGCCACAGAATAACCTGAGATACCTTGTCTTCCCACACCTTCCTTCCTGTCCTGGACCATATGGAGCTGTGTTCACACCCTTCCTCCTTAGGTGTGCAAAATGGAGGAGAGAAGGTGGGATTCTCTGAGTGCAACATACATTATCCATGGAAACGAAGGCCTGAAGGTCAAAGCAGATGAGGGAAAAACTCCAAGTCAGAATATTTTTTAAAGAAATCACTACCTTTTTCAAATGTATAGAGTAACATAATTATGGTTAATAAACTGCTGTCTAAAAAAATTCTAGGTCAAACCACATAAATATAATTTTTAGGAGATTACTATAATACATCAGTGGCTGGTAAAAATTTGGGTGCTTGAGGTTTTTGAAAATAATTCTTTTATGTATTTTTAATCTGTTCTTTTAGTCATTCAAGCTAGCATAAAACATGGTTTAATAAAAAAAATAAGTAAGGCAAAGCCAAATTTCTATCATCTTCTTCTCCCCCTTGATATAATTGCTATGTGTTGATCTGAGCATGCTAATCTCAACATAGCCTATCTTGGCCATTGTTATTTTCCAAAGGCTACAACCTGACTGCTACTATAAACTGCTAGAGAATACACTTTTAAATTATAGGCTGAAGTATTGATTGAGCTTGGAGCATTTGCTTCTGATGGAGCAATCTCTCTCTCTCTCTCTCTCTCTCTCTCTCTCTCTCTCTCTCTCTCTCTCTCTTTCTCTCTCTCTTTCTGATACAGGGTCTTGCTTTTGTAGTTTAGGCTGCCCCTGAGTTTAGCCTTGGACTCACAGCAATCCTCCTGCCTCTGCCTTCCAAGTGCTGGGATTACAGGCATGTGCCACCACCTCTGGCACTGTGTTATGTGGTGCTGATTGCTGGTGGGCGTGAGTCTCCACACCTAGCATTGTTGTATGTGGTTCCCGGGGATTGAACCTGGGCCCTTGCATTTGTAAGGCAGGTGCTGGAACCACTGAGAAAAATCCCTGGCCTGAGCTTTCTTTTTGATGGCTGCCTCAGCTATTGGCATCTGGATCTCATGGATCCCAGTTATGGATGCTACTGAGATATACAGTCAGCAACATCATCTAGTAGCAACTGGTATGACAGTGCATTCCAGGAACCCAAATGCCAGAGGTTAATGCTGGGAATTTTGGACATGCCTCAGAAATTTCCATGTGGCCTCCTGCTATACCCCTTTTATTAATTATATCTGTTTCTTTGACCCAGTTTTTCAACAATACCTGGAATTTTCCTTTAACTCTAATTTGTTGAACTGATCAGAAACCATATAGTTCTTGCCAGTTGTAATTTTCTAAAATGCTACAAGCTCACCTCTAGTATAACTTAATATTGGAGTATAAGCTTCTGAAATACATATTTTTATATCCATACCTATATATCAGATCCACAGCATAGTTCCCCTTGCTTATCTTTTTTGGTACTGGGTAAAACTCAGGGCCTTGCATTTTCCAGGTAGGCACTATTCCCTTATCTTTCTATCATTCATTTTCTAAAGAACTTTTCCTTTTGTAGTCACTGAAGTCCAGTCCAAGGAGACCTCATATTCATGTCTACTCTCTCTAACAATACATTAAGACTTGTAACTAACACCTGGGTTTTACCTTGAGAGAACATTTCTTGAATCATGGCTGTGGCCAAAGACTAATCAACATTTTTTATCTTAATTTGGATGAGGACACAAATGGTCAAACTAACCTGTGTGTGATGTGGAACTGAGAAGCAGAACTAAGAAAGGACCCAAGAAGGGTTCCAAAACCTCCAACCGTGTGCTGAACATAAGATGAAATTTTGCAGAACAAATGTAAATGTAAAAATAAAACTGCCTATGATTGCATGCATGAATAATTTGGGGGAATTTATCAATAACACATGTGAAAAAGACACAAGGGTTTTAATTGACTTGAAGCTCAGCAGGAATCAAATGTATTATGTACTTGCCAAAAAATTACTGCAGATTTCAGGAAGAGCAGCAATGGAATGGACTCCTAAAAACAAGAGGCAATTACCCTACTCTCTTTGGAGCCAGAAAAATCATACCTGGGACATTGTATTGGGTTCTGAAATCACTTAGGTTGTAGAGGGGTCTGGATCCATTTCATAGAAAGAGCCCCTGAAGGAATTAAAAGTCCAAATAGAAAGAGGTTTGATAAGTGTCATAAAATGTATAAAGAAATCCTGTATGAGAGGAGAATCAGAGATCTACCACACAATTCTGTTTAGTAAAATTGGAGGAGAGTCAAGCTCAATATAAAAGAGACATATTAGCACTTTGAATGTTTGATTTCAAAGTTTGTAATTGACAGATGAACCTTGTACATATTTATTACAGGTAATATGTTGTTTCAAAATATATGTGCCAGGCAGAATGACTTACCATGTTCTAAAATGAAATAAATTATAGTATAAAAAATGAGTTGTCAGTCAAGAAATTGAGCAAATACTGGGAGGGCACCTGTTGAATTTTATAGAAATTTATGCCTTTGGTGAATCAGAGCCGGGTGAGATGAGATATCGTAACATTCTAGCCTATACAGCTACACATTGTTGAGAAATCCTGAATTATTTGTTATATTTTTAAACAATTTCCTCATCTTTGTGCCTAGAGGGAAACTGCTATGATGCCAGGAACTGTGTCTTCATTGTGTGCTTTCCTTGTGTCCTCTATCTTTTCAATGTAGTTTAGAGGTGACCCCATAAGGACTATGTACTAATTGATTCCTGGCCATGTTAATTTATGCAGCCAATATTTTCCTCCACCAGTGTATAAAAATACCTGTCAGTCATCTTACTCATGATTGTCAAATTCTTGACTTCTCACATCACAATTAATATTCGACAGCTCTAGTAATCTATTGTTTATCTTATTTGAAAGCACCAATGTTCTCTCTTCCAAGATATCCAATTCTGTATAACATGGACACGCAGGGAAATCTTGTTGTGCCTAAGGGTTCTCTATGTGAATCAAAGGGAGGGGATTTCCAAAATCCCTCTCAGATCTGTCATTCTACAAATCTGGTCGTGTGGACTGCATTAGGAGTTTTGATTGTTTTGTCTTTTTCATGCACTTTCTTCATCTCTTTCCTTCTATGTTCCTTCAATGACTTTGAGCGTCCACACAGAGCTGAGTATGCCAGCATCAGATTCTGAACATAGAATCTCAAGAACTCTTAAAGATTAAATATGTAGAGAATTATAAATATTTGAAATACCCAAGGGCTGCTGTCTGTACTGTCTTTAAACAGATCTTTTTGATCTAGTATCTTTTATTTGCTTGCTTGTCTGCAGGCTTTTTCCCCAGCTAGAGCACCAGAACTTGTTCAGGCTTTAAGGACAGAGGAAGATCCGGCAGACTGTGACAGCAGCCCAACTTTCTGCCTTTCACAGGACTTGTGTTTGATGAAAGGGATGATATATTCATCAGCTCTGATACATCAACAGAGTACAACACTCGGATTTTCTTTGTCTAAGCCTACAGTCTTACCTGTGAGCTACTGAATGACATGAACACTGGTTTAAACTTTGCCAACCACTCACTTATAAAAGACTCATAACCTTATTGGATACAGATTTTTTCAAGATGATGGCTCATATGTTTCACAAATGTTTATTGTATATCTTTCTTAAACAATCTGAATTTGTGATCTGTAATGATGTTTTTAATCCTTATAGTTTAACTGCAAAGATATTTTCATCATAGTTTCTCACCACAGTTAAATATCTAAAAGATTACTACATAGAAAAGTTCAATTTATTATTTATTTATTAAAACATTACATGTTTTTTCTTTATTGCTTACTTCATTTTCTCTTTACTTGTATTCTTTCTTTTGATTATATATTCTTCAAAAATGGTTTCAGGTGGCTAAAAAAAAAGAAAAAAATTTAAATTAAGACATTAAGGCAAAAGAAAAATTGGATAAGGTCAAATAGGCATGTAACCAATAGAGTGTAAACATAAAGCATAGATGAAGCAAAGTGCATCAGATATATAGTAATAAATCACAAGGAGGTGACATTTAATGATGAGGATATGTTCTGTGAAATACTATCATTAGGTGATTCCATTGATACGCAGACACTGTAGAGTGTACTTACCCAATCCAACAGTTACTAGGCAGTATCATTTTATGAGATCACTGTTGGGTCATTGACTGAAATATCACTAGGCAACGTATAACTTTACGTACATAAGAGAGCTTTCAATGCACAGAATGCTTAGGAAACATCTGCCACTTTTTTAGACTATTCCATAATAGCAAGGAAAGGAAAAGAAGTAAGGAAATATTGCAATATGTTTATAAGTTCAAAACCCACTGACCGGAAGAAATATGTTCACTCCTGATACTGGGGCTGAAAAGAAGTGAAAAAAAGATCATAGATTTTTTTGTAGAAATATCTCTCATCAAACTTTACAAAATGTCCAAAACTAGCTTTGGAAGGGTATTTCTCCACATGACTTTGCTCATGATGTCAAATACTGCTTTGTTTCTAGGTCTCTGTGTGGTAAAGATGGATGGGACAAAACAATCACACACAAGAACAGAGACAAGGCCCTTTACGGTCACTTATCTCATGTGCTTAGGATGGATCATTGGTCTTAATTTTAAATATGATCATGTCGTCCAAACATATCATGACATTTTAAATATGATCATGTCGGATCATGTCGTCCAAACATATCATGACTAGAATTCCAGGGAGCAGACAAATCCTCGACACAGCCACACTGACCCAGCTTGCAGCATGCTGTCCAAAGTCTGTCTTACATTTCTTCCCCATCCAAAATTATGCCACTGACATCTTTATTTTTCATAGTTATTTTAGTTTTGAGGTTAATAAAACTATGCCAATTGTATATCTGAGGAGCAAAATAGAGAAAACCAAAAGTGGAAGTTGTAAGATAAAATCTACTGTGATTTCACTTCCATAATATTATTGTTCATGTATTTGTGAGTATGTGTCTAGGCTTTTCCTTTGTGTGTGCACAAATTCACAAATACATATAAAATGTACAGTTTTTATTCTGAGGGAGTTAGAAGTTCACAGAAAATATAATGCACTTCTTATGTTTCCACTACATTTTCTAAGCATAAGTGAAATAATCCAAACACAGAGAAAATCTTGCCTGATCTCATTTATATGTGGAAATTTAAAAGTAACAAAAAGCCCAACAACAAAATAAAACCAAAGAAGGATGAAATATATAGAGATAGAAAATAAAACAGTGTTCATCCCAGATCCAAGTAAGGAATAAAGAGGAATTAAATGGGGACATGTGGATAAAAGGATACAAAAAATAAGATTTGTATAATCAAGAAGACAAGAGATTTATCTTTTGCCTTTACTTAGTTTATTCATACATTTTAGAGTAGAGATTTGACGTGCAGCATGAAAACTATAGTTAGTAAAATTATAGTATACTAGATATTGCTATTAAGTAAGACTATTTTAGCTGTTCTTGCTAAAAAGTAACTATGCTAGATCATAAAAATGTATTACTCTAGCCATCATTTCATTATTATCTGTATGTGTCCTATGACATCACATTATAAGTCTCAAATGAACTATAAAATTGAATTAAAATATAACTTAATTGGAATTTTTGTAAAGCATACTTTAAATTTATGAATGATATTCTAACAATTGGATTATAATTTATTTGGATTATTCAACATTACTGCATATTCATGTTTTCAATTTTTCACTATGCAAAATAGTGCTGAAGTGAGACTCCTTTTTAATAATGTACAGACAATTATGTTGTACATTCAATCATTTCTCATTAGCAAGAACTAACCTACTAAGATCTTGAATTAACTAGCTTAATAAAACGTGGAAGGAATCTCAACATAAAGAAAATAATGTGTAATGGTCCAGTGGCAAGAATGAGTGAGACAAAGTAAAAACATTTAACAAACAAGTATTGAAAAAGAACATGGATGGACAAGTCCAGAGAGCAGAATAAGAGGTAAAGGAAAACCAGAGAAAGAAACAAGGGCCAGAATATGCATTGGTCTTAATTTTAAAATTATAAAAAGAAAATCTATTGAAATTTCATTTTAAAAATCCAGTTGGAAGATCGAAGTTAAAACCATCTGTGCTAGAGAAATCTTTGACTGTGGTACCGAGCTGAGACTGAAGTACAATGTTCATGGACAGAACAGTTAGGATATGTTGCCATCATCTAGGTAGGAAACAGTCAGAGCCTAGTACAGCATCCTATAAACAAAAGGTAAAAAGTGGATGAATTTCAGGAATATTTAAGTGATATCACTGAATTGCAGGACTTTAATATAGATGGGAATGGGATGAGAGAAAGGGCAAATAGAGTTGACTCATAGATTTTTGACTTGTTAATGTACTGCTGACATTCATGAGATGAGAAACACTGGAAAGAGGGACATCCGTGGTAGGTGGGATTTTCACAGCATCTGTGTGTACACAGTGTAAGTCAGGAGCTTGTAGAGGCATTCAGGATTGAAGGGAACATGTGCCTGTCAGTGGCGTGTAATCACTGTGAAAAGATGAATTGGATAAAACATCTAAAAATAGGTAGGTACGCAATGAGAAAAATAGAGAAAGTGGAACAAGTGCTGAAGCATAGAAGTGGTAAAGTTGAAAAGAAGGAAAAGCCAGGAAGTGAGAAAGAACACTAAATATACTGTGAAAACAGGCGAGGAAGAATTAAAGAATAAATTTCTTAATCTTATCTGACTCAAGTGTGTGCTTTGGATTTTAATGTATAAATTCCAAGTTGATGACTTAGCACATTAAAATGACTTTATAAAAGGATGAGGAGAACTCAGGCACTCACACTCCGTTGAAGTAAGTAATTGAAGATGATTTTATGAATTTTGGCTTGTCAAAGAAATTTTTTGTGAGTTGAACAGAACATCGACTCACTTAGAGATGAAAAAATTGCCTTGCGAGTCAGAAAGTGAGGTAATTCTGCCTGAAGGCTTTCACCAATGCAAAATACAGGTGTACCCCAAAGGAAATGATTCAAAGTGTCTATATATTATTTTTATTCCAACTGTGCTTCTTTATTTAACATTACAAAAAATATACCCAATTAAAGGGATGTTTTTTCACATAAACTTGAGTCTAAATGATAAAGAATAGCACAGAGTCTCAAAAAAATTGGGTGTTAACCCATACTGAGATGTAGGGCAATGGAAGCCACTGAAATACTGAGATAGCATTTGAAAAAGATGGTGAAAAAAAAAAACTGCCAAAAATAACACTAGAGAGACTCTAAAGAGGTGTACAACACTTTTACCAGCATGTGTTTGTTATATGGAGACTTTGATTCTGCATAATATTTAATCATTTGTCACTCCACTCCTTTAAATGCTGGATGACAAAACATTGCATCTCTTTTCATTAATTTTTCTAAGCTAGCAGGAAACATAAAAATGATAATTTTATCACATTTATTCAACAATTTTCCTGTACGTGTTATATTTTTATGACATTCAAGACACAACACAGTGTTACAATCTGAACAATAGTATCTGGTCTTTCTCCAAATTATTTTTCCATCATTGTCTTTCATTCAGCAATGCACATTACAATGTAATTTTGACTTTTCTTTTTCTTGTATGGGTGATATAATTTCAGTAAAATATTTGCCCACTAAGCATAATGGTGAAAACATCGATTATGGACATACTGGTTGTCATTTTGCTATCCCATATTTTCCATTTCCTGGTCTATTAGACCTATTTAAATTATAAATGACTTTTTGAATCTCCTCCTTTTGAATGAATAACAAACATGTTCCATATTGTTTGTTCTACATGATGAATAAGTATTTTATAATAAGACTTTTTCTTTGTTTTTTAATTATAGGACAGTTTATTAAACATCAGCCAACTCTGTCAAAACCACCCATAGAATCACTGATTTTAAAAGTTTCATTGCTTATTTCAAGCTGTATCATTTCTGTGTTATGAATAGTTGACAATAAGGAGACTTCTCTTTTGTATTTATATTTCATAACTCAAAATATTCCTCTCTGATATGCCACCATCTTTCTCCTTTTCAGCTTTTTTTCTTTTACAGATCTTTTGGCCCTTGCTTCCATTTAGTCTCAGTGTCCTAAACATGTCTATTTTGTATTGTAAAATAATTCACTGATTTCTAGAGAAGTATAAAATTTATATCTACTGTATTTATATGAGTTTTAAAGATTGCAGTACAAAATTATAGGTTACTTTACACAAACAAATATAAATTAGGAAAAAGAAAATAATGAGAATTTATTATTATATGTCCCTGGAAACAAACATCAAAGGTGAATACAATATTCTAAATTAAAAATATGGGAAATAGTCAATATAAACCAAATACATGGAAAAGTCAACTAGTTAAAATGACACCGGTCAGAGTGGCACTGGGGGCTACTCGTTATGTAAGCAAACGTGCTGCCCAAATGATGCTCAGCTGGACTGGTAAGTGGTTAAAAATTAAACCTCAAGGTCAAAGAACTCTGAGTTTGTTCTTGAAATCAGCCACAGAAGATTAATTCTGAGGAGCCAAATATTGTTTCTTAAAATACTTTCAATGTTGAAACTAAAAACTACCAAAGGATGTAAGTGGTAGCCTTTATAAAATGCAAAGTCAATGAGACTAAGTATAATGGGCCCATAAATTCATGCCAGAATCACAGACCCTAGGAGGGCATGGTGAGGAAGTAAATATCTGCGGAGTGTTTTAGAAGTGTCCAATAAGTGTCACATCTATAAGTTACACCACAAAAAATTAACCTCATGGTCAGGCTCTCCTAACAGAATTTTGTCCTACTTTCTGGTGTGTTTTATACTTATTTTAGGTTTTTTTCATTCATTTATCAGTGTTATATTGAATGTTTCATGTTTCAGGCAATGTGGATGTAATGGTGAACAAAATCATACGTGCTTTTTAACCTAATGATTTAACTTGATAACAATTTTACTCTTTGATTATTTGGGAGATTTCTTTGCCTAGGATGCTTGGATTTATCTCAGTCTTGCAGCCTAAAATCCTTTCCAGTACACTATTAGAGATAAGTGACTGTACATTCAGCAAACTGAAACTGAACTAAATCATCTTTCCTGAATAGCTCCCTGAGAGAAAATATTAACCTAAGCCAGTCTCTGTGCTCCCTAATTCCTAACTTCTTTTGCCCACTCTGTTATGGTTTGGAAGTGTCTCTGAAATTATCCCTTGGAAACATGAAACTACATGTTAGAAGTTTGGATGCCAAAACCAACAGTGGTAAGTGGAGAGTCTTTTAGAGGGGAAGCACAGAGGAAGGAAAATGGATCACTAAGTTTCTACACTCGAGGGAGATTTCAGGACCCTGGCCCTACCTGTCTTATCAAAAGATAATACAGACCTTCTCTATCACATTTCCTTGATATGATGTATCATGATGCCACGGGTCCAGAGCACCAGGTCAACCAATCATCCACTAATGCCATGAGCCAAAGTAAACTTTCTTCATCATAAGTTGATTATCTTAGGAATTTTGTCACATTGAGGGGAAGCTAATGACATCTCCAAACCTGCCATCCCCAGAGATGTGAGTTCCCTTCAGCCTAAAGTCGTCAGGGCATCCAAGGGACACAGCACTAATTTCTGCAGTGTTTGGCCTAATCGTCTTCTTGGGGAATAAATTAGCATATAATATAGTATATCTAAAATTCAATTACATTTTAGTTATTCTGTCTAGACACAAACTGAGTTATTCTGAATCCACACATTAATTGGAAACCTAAGATGAATTTGTTTTTGAGGGCTTGCTTTAAATTCTCTCAGTTTAACTTTTCCCCACTTCATTTGGCTAAGAAGTAAGGCTTCTTTTCACAGGTTTGTGCTGCTACCTGCAGTTGAGCTAGAGCTCTCATTTCACTGGCTCTCTCTGCACACAACTTACATTTCAAACTATTCTCTTCTCACTCCTGCTCTTCCAGATACAATTTATCTTTGATTTAGTGTTCTGACATTTCTACATCTGAACCTGTAATATGTGCAGCAATGCATTGAAAATAAACAAAATGGCTTCTTCTTCAGTTTCAAGTGATGCTTTGAAGGATAAATTATGCCCAATCAAAAGTAAGTGAAGGTCACTCTCTGAAGTGATTTTTGGAGTGCTTGCCAAAGGCCTTGAAAAAGCTCATATCCTCTAATACTCTGAGTTCTATGAATCTACTCAAAGTATATTGATCATCATGCAAAATAATATGTTCATAAGACTGTTTGGTGAAATTCAGAGATATAGCAAATGATTGTATTGAAAATTTTATAAATGCTTGTTATGAGAACTGGGGAAGTAAACTGATATCTTTACAGAATCGAGGTGGAAGCAAACTTTTAAAAAGTTAACTACACACAGATACATACCTGTATATACACACCACAGGTAAAAGAGAGAGAGAGAGAGAGAGAGGTGGAGGGCAGAGAGGGAAAGACAGAGATAGAGGCACAGACAGACAGAGAAGAGGTGTTAAGAGTTCTCCAAATAAATTAAACTGATAAAATACCCCTAATTCCATGTGGATACTTATTATATTATTTTCATGCTTAGAGGAGAAGAGTCTCATAATAGTACAGAGTCAGGGAAATGGGGAGCTTCTCAGTTCAGTTTTCCTGTTTACTCCTGTTTAGGTTCAAGAACCTAAAACTATAAGAGCAAGATCCAAAGAAATCAGTGATGTGGCCTCTTCAGGGTCCAAAGCCTTAAGAGCCCCCTCTGGAGGTTATTGTTAAAGTCTATGTTGAAAAACTAAGCAATCAGCAGTCTGACATTGATGGTTAACAGGAGCAGAAACACATGCTCAGCTGAATAAGATCAAGCACCTGTGAGTGTGAGTTTCTTTCTTGTAATTTTTCATTCTACCCAAGGTCCCAGGCCACATTCAGAGCATGTTTTTCCTTCTCAGTTTGGAGAACCACACACCAATATGCCCTGGAAATGTCTTCTTAAACACACACAGAAATATACGTTTCCATTGCTCTTGGTGTCTCTCACTTCAATCAGGTTGACAGTCAGAATGACTGGGGTGGGGTTGGAGAAAGAGAGAGAGAGAGAGAGAACTGAGTTGGAACAGGCTCATGTAGTGGTGAGCTGGCAGGTGTGAAATCTGCAGGTTAAACTGACAGGCTGGATTCCCAAGTACCCCACTGGAGTGAGGGGAGGGTGAAGGCTGAGTTCTTTCCTCTTTGAAGGGGTGCAGAAAGGTAGTCTTTTCTCTTAATGCTTTGAACTAACTGGATGTAACCAACCAAGAACTTGGAAGTGAGTGGTCTTGGAGATCTCTTTCATATGTATCCTACAGAGAATAAATTCTTTTTGGTACAATAGATATCCTTAAAACACACTTTAAATATTCACATAGTTTTGGGTGCATAGAAAACTTCCAAATATTGTAGAGAATAATCTCAAATACCTTCACGTAGTTTTCCACCTTGACAAATAAGTCACAATGAATGAACAGACTTTAATGTGTTATTTAACTAGACTTTGCACTTAGTTTGCATTTTATTAGTTTTCTCATGATGTCCTTTTCCTGTTTACTCTAATGGTTACTCTTAAGTTTAATTGTCTTGTACTTAGCCTCCCTCTGCTCTTCAAATAGTTCTCTGATTTTCTTCATTTTCTAAGAAGTATTAATTTTGTTTTATTATTTTATACAACTTTAAGTTTCATTAAGTTTCTTTCTTGCTTCTCCAAGTTTTTCTTTGTAAATTTCTGCTTTGTAACTTTCTAGTACCCTGTCTATTATTTTCTTTGTGTTTCCTTTGGTTTCATTATCCAGATTTTGGAATGGAATTCTAAATTCACTATTTCTCAATTTTCAATTTTTCTTTTCCTTGTATGTCTATCACCTCTGTGATAAATTTCATTTTTTCAAATTTTTTAAAATTTAGTAATGCTTTCTTCAACTGTATCTAGTTGGCTAGATATAAATACAGGTAGATACAAACATAATTTGTTGAAAATAATTATCGATGAAAAGACATGGAAAACTAAAGAAAATGGAGAGTATGACAGATTTTCCTTAGAAATGTACAAATGACTTCATGGACATAAAACAAAATTAAAGAAAAAATCAAAATGAAATTGCTGTTTGTTATCTAAAAATAAAATACAAAATAAAGCAAGTAATTCTAATTATTTAAATTTTTAACATAAAAGCATTATTTGACAGGAGAAATTTATGACATTTGTGAGATATAATGTAATGGCAAAAAGAACTGAATATAAACAAAAGTGTTAATAGTGTTTATAATGAATTTTGTATTTATTAACAACTATTAATTATAAAACCATGACTAATATTGTTAGTAATAATGTCTTTGTTAATGCATATGTACACATAATATTAAAATAAAGGAACTATGTTATAATTTAAAAGCTTTTTCTGGGTTAATATTTTTCATACAATAAAAAAGATAAAATTAATAACCAAGTGAACAAATATGTTTACGTTTGAATTGAAAATATAAAACAATGGATTTTCCTATAGATAAATAAAATTATTTGTATTCTAGCTTTATGTAGTGAAACAGTCTTTCAAAATAATACTAAGTATTAGCAATATAGTCACTTTGGTCTTAAAACTGTTATATCTAATAAACATCATTTCCCACTTAAACCTGTTTTGTGTGCAATTTATTCTATATGTAAAACATAAAATGTGTAAGTAAACATAAAACATGTTTACCAGAAACATGAGCTATTAGAGACTATTGAGTTAGGTTGAACAGCAAGTTGGGGGCTGGAGATTTAGCTCAATGGTTCTGGTGTCTGTCTGGCAAGCACAAGTTTCTGAGTTCCATGCCCAGTACCACATATCACAGTACCAGGTGAGGAGGCTCCGGCCCGTAATCCCAGCACTCAGGAGGCAAAGGCACTATGTAGCCTATGCTACATAGTGAGTGCGGGGCCAGCCTGAGCTACAAAACAAGACTCTGTCAAAAAAAAAAAAAAATGAAAAAAAAAAAAAGTAAGTTCACATCTTTAGCTTTGTTTAATTTTTGTTTTTCATTATGTTTTGTTTTATTTTATAAATATGAAAGATTGCATACTGGCAAAATAATGAATGATTACAGCATTAAGAGAAATTTGGCTATAACAGAGTACAACTTTCATTTTTAAATTCTCAAAGATGAAAATAAATCTCACTGATCACTAAGGAATTTTTAGGGCAACTTTGAAAACTGAAAGCAATAATGAGAAAGGAGAAATTTAAGCATTAATTCTGTGTTTATTTGATCACTTATGTCTCAGGCTAATTTAGTAGTTGAGGATCACAAAGTTCTTTATAGAAGAATCTTACAGCTGATTAGAGCACAGAATTGTAGCACATTACACTTTTCCTGTCCCTTAATGTGGTAATAAATCTTAACTGATTGCGCATGTCTGTTAACAATGAGAGATGAATATGCTGTGGATGGACTGAAATGGAAACCCCAAAGCGACTGGTAAATATTAACATCATAAAAAAGAAGTCAACAGGATATTATACGACTCTTGAGGTGTTGAGTATAAACATGTATTCATGAAGGACTAAAATGAAACATGAAGTTGATGAATACTTGACATTTACAGAGGAAGGAATATGCGAAATGACACCATGTGGCCCATTCAAAGTATGAAACTGCAATAGGAACTGGAGCCATATTTTCTTAAAGATAAATAAATGAGAAGAGAAAAAATTTGGTTTCCAAAATAGTAAATGTTGAGAGGTAGAGAAAGAAGCAGGGGGACATGGGTAAAAAGGAGAATGAGGAGAAGTAGGAGGAGAGAGAGAGAGAAAGAGAGAGAGAGAGAATATTGTTATGATGTGAGTGTACTCCAAAGCTTCATGTGCTAAAATTTAATTCCATTGCATGATATTAAGAGGGAAGAAACTTAATCTGGTGATAGTGCTTCAAGTAAGGGTCTTTGAAAAGTGATTAGGCTTGGTAAAGATCATTAGTCCTTAGAGTTAAACTTTGGTGGTTTGATAGGAAAAGACCAGGCAAGTACACATACGAACAGTGCTCCTTTTCTCTTGCAAGGACTTTGCACTCAGCAAGCAAGAAATCTCTCACACGTGCAGTCCATCCACCCTGCACTTCCAGAATAATGAGCCCAAATAAGCCTGCACTGTGAAGCAGCCCACCAGGGCTTTCAGATGAAGGTATCTTGTTTTGGTAATTAGAATATACTTACTCAGTAATGGATAGTACAATTAATGGTACTGAACAATTTTTAGTGTTCACATAAACAATTTCTCATTTTATTGAATTCTGCAGTTACTATTTTTGAAAATTTCCTTATTTTTGGCTTCTAAATGAAAGATAGTTAAAATGTAGCCTTATGATTATTATGTTTATGAATTTCTTCTACATATTCATTGGATACCCACAGTCAATGAATAGGTCATGAAGGGAAGATATTAATCCATAGTTATCTGGAGGCAAATTGAGACTTAAAAGACTTCAGTATTTTATCCAAATATTTTCCAGAAAGTAGGAGAATACATCTTCTTGTGACTAGCACCATAGCTGGTAATTTATTACCTCATGCTGTCCACATTTACACATTAGCAAGATGCAGAATAAAATTATTACATGCTAATA
The DNA here is from genome assembly GCA_004026965.1 of Petromus typicus. Lineage (NCBI taxonomy): Eukaryota > Metazoa > Chordata > Mammalia > Rodentia > Petromuridae > Petromus > Petromus typicus. The sequence goes on along the minus strand of PVIR01007474.1, from coordinate 36,930 downwards.
TTCTTTATGCTCTTTTATTCTTTCTATTTTTTTCAGAGGTATTAATACATTCAGACAAAATATATAGACACATATATACAGATAGCTATGCACACACACACACACACACACACACACTTGGATAAGACCTAAAATCGTTGTTATTTTTTTAACATCATCTATTCTAATCTGAAAGTTCTCCCTTGCACTTTTTCTAGACTACCTTTATTTTAACATAATGCAATTCACCCTGATGACTGAATATAGTTGTCCCTCCATTGGCATCGAAAAATTAGTTTTGATGCAAACTTTAAAACGTTGTGAGATCCTTTACATAATAAATAACTTAGTACTTGCACACAAGGTCTACATATCTTTTCATATATTTTAAGTCATCTCTAGATTATAATACCTAGCACACTGCAAATGCTATTTAAATGTTCACTAGACTGTAGTATTTAGGAAGTAATGACAAAAGGAAAAACCTACAAATATTTAGTATAGATGTAATTTTTTGCCTATTTTCTATTTGCTAGAATCTGTGAATGGCAAACTTTCAGATATGGAAGACTGAACATATTTAACATTAAATACTTGATAGCTTCTAGTTCTTGAGAACCTACAATTTAAAGAACAAGGGACATTTATTGGTCAACCTTAAATCCCACATATACACTTCTTTCGTGCATGGTGCACTACTCATTTTATACCATCACAATAAAAAGTTATATATTATTTAAACAACGTTTCTGAATATCTCCTTACATGAAAAATGTTTAAATTACTTTTTCTATGTTTGTATTATGTATAAGTTCTGATATGCATTCATACGCTTTTCTCTAAGTTGTGGGCTAGTTTTTTGGGATTGCTTTCCAAAAGTGGAATTGATGGATCCAAAAAATTTAAAGGTTCTTGATAACATTGCCAAAATGCTTTCCAGAAGTGTTGCATCCAGTACCATCCCAGTGAGCAATGCACATCCTAGTACCCTGTGCAATGGTGACTCAGCAAATCTCTAAATTTAAACAAATTTGACTTCTGTCTCTCCGGGATTCTCATCCCCAAAAGTATCCTTTTCCTTTGCTGAATGCTAAAAAGAACAAAAGAGAGAAAACCTGGAGATAGTTCTTCCCCTTGGCCTGTGTTGGAGAATTTATTTTTATGTAGTCACTTTGCCCAGAAAGAGTTTCATTCAACACTGCCCACATTTTGATGCATGAAGTTACTGAGTTCTGCTTTTTAATCCTCCTAATTCTTTGGGTTGGCTGACTGGGTGAAAATAAAAGAAGAAAATATCTGGTATACAGGAAGCAATGATGTTTCTGATGAAGTTTCCTTTAATTGGACCATTATGGAGTTGCCTTGCTCAACCTCCATTGCAAATGCTTCTGAACATGGTTGTGGTGATGTCTGTTTCAGGGAACACCTTGCCTTGGATGCTGGTCAAAACCATGTTTAGTTTGGAACTCCTATTTTGGGCTGTATTTAAAAGTTGCTCCTCGAAGAATTGAAATAATGTGCAAACCAAAGACCTCTCTCTCTTAGAAGGCTATGCGTTGATTTCCGTTTTCCCATATCTCCTTTCTGTTTCTGTCTAGGAAACTAAAATGTGACTCGTGCTTTAAAAAAGAGACACAGGGCTTAAAAACAGTGAGACCTGAAAGAAATATGACTTGGGCTTTAAACTCATTCTTCTTTTTAAAGGTTTTTGTAACTTTAGTTTTTTGTTTTTAAATCATTTACAAAATATCTTTAAGCTGGAGTAGCATATACAAAATTTCCATTAAAACTAGCCCACTAGGAGTAACAAACAGGCTTTAAAGTTTGTGTCACCAAACATATCCATGTATCCAAGAATTCATTCATTCTTGCAATAGACATAGGTATCCATTTTTCATTACATGCTATTATGATGCTAGTTATAAGTGATTTAAATGAAAAAATGACTCATAATTCTAATGCCTAGAAATTTCAAACTCAGTTGAAATGCTAAACAATTTGTGATTAACTCTAATATAAAACCTTTTTAAAAAACCAAACAGCTTTTACTCCTGTCACTGTGAAAATGTAAGGAAATATAAACAATGTAAAAATGTCAAGCACATTACAAGTTACTTGAACAATTTGGCTACTTATTTACAATACCCATTTGGTTAAAATTTTTAAATAATAAGAGTTCATCAGCAGTGCATAATTTTAAAAAATGAACTTTTTCTTTTTCTTCTACATTATTTCCATCCAGAGAACATTGCACAAAGATTTTCCTCTTAATCAGTCTTTGGGAAAACATCACAGAATATCCAATGCAAGTTTGTTATTGCAAAGAATCTGGAAGTATTAGAGCTGAGGGACCTAGAGATCGTGAAAAGTTGTTTACCTTTGACTTACTTGATCTGGGATTGGTCATGTAAATGTCATGGCTTCATTTATATGTGTCATAAACCTGGCTGCCAAGGTTCAGGTGTGGTTTAAAACTCAATGGGTTCATGCATGACACAGATAGTGGGAATTGTAAGGGATGGAGCCCAGTGGAAGGTCCCTTCTGGCCCATCCTCTTGCTCTGACTTTCACCTCATCATGTGATCTCCCCTCTCAGATATGATGAAGCTTCCACCACTAAGTTGCCATCTGCTCTCTGGTCTTCACGATACCTGAGTTGATCTTGGTGATACACCCCTGAATCTCCAGCACCAAGAGACAAATAAAACTCTTTCTTATAAGGTTATTAATTATCAAGTATTTCATTACAGTCATGGAAAACAGATGAATGTTCTAGTTATCAGATGTTGACTGTGGAGACTAAGGGACAGCAGCAATTCTAACTATGGAGATGGTTCTTCTGTGAGGTTTAGGCCTGTCTTTCCAGAGTACCTAATTTTCCATTGGATGACTTCTGGATAATCCCTTCTGATTCCTTCCTTTGGCCTTTGCTGTAGCCCAACAAATCTAAGGTGTTTACAAAAAACTGAAAGAACTCCCATTCCCATTCCAAAATTATCCATGACACAGTTAAGATAAGTTTGGCTGAAGTGAATCCTCTGAGATTCTTGATCATATTAATCATTACTATATCTTCACATATTAAAAATATTTGGAACATGGAAGGTATTCGATCAGAACTGTCAGACAAACTCATAAGAGAACATGTTCATACCTCTCCCTTATTCATGCAGAATGCAAAAGAGGACTCAACATTGCTCTGTAGAGTCTGTGACACATTCAAGTCACCAGGTAAGGCAGCTTACTTCAGAGTATAGCAGTTTCCCTAAAATCTGACTGTTCCTGATTAAATTCCTTACCCCAATTTGAAATAATTAATGAGACATTCCTAGTTTGAATGTCTTTCTTGGTAAAAGTGTTTTGTTTTTCCTCTTGTTCTTTCTATGATGAGTAAGTCAAAATCTCCACAGATTAAATATTTCCAGGCACACCAACCTTCTATATGTCGTTGATAAAACCAGGTTTTTTCTTGTTTTTGAGGTTTTTACCTCAATTTTCTTCTATTTAAAATATTTGCCTAGGGGGCTGGGGAATTAGCTCAGTGGTTCCGGTGCCTGTCTTGCAAGCGCAAGGGCCCGGGTTCCATTCCCCGGTAACCACATACCATACTGGGCGTGGAGACTCACGCCCAGCAGCAATCAGTACCACATACCACAGTGCCGGGCGTGGTGGCTCACGCCTGTAATCCCAGCACTCAGGAGGCAGAGGCAGGAGGATTGCTGTGATATGAGTTTGAGGCTGAGCTCAGGGCCAGCCTGAACCACAAAGCGAAATCCTGTCTCAAAAAAAAAAAAAAAAAAAAAAAACCTAAAAAAAAATAATAATAAAAAAATAAAAATAAAAATAAAATAAAATATTTGCCTAGCATTTTGCCTATTGAACTCCTGTTCATGCAGGTCTCCCTCAAATGTAATCTCTTCCAACAAAGTAAGTACTTGATAGAGGTTTTGCTTGATTCATGTCCCACTCGGCACTTAGATCTTAACTCTATCTTTTTATCGAAATTACTTACATAATATTTCTTATTTGCTACTAAATCTCCAGTGCCTGGAACATGCAAGATATATAGCAAAGAACTATAATCAGTTGTTATATTGTCTATAAATGGGTCAGTTGAAGAAATAGGTCATGTGACCTTAAGTGTGCTTTCCTATCTTTTGATTTCTTGATAACCTGATGCACTAGGTACTACTTAACTTTTCTACTTAGAAGAGGCCTTCTGTAGCAGTGTCTGAGTATCAGAGCTGATGGCCTATCTGGGAAAAGCCTCTGTGTAGTGATCACTGATATTCAACAGCAGCTGGTTCACTTATAGGATGAGAACTTGAGAAAGAACATAAATTGCTGACCATTTTATGATTGGTGAAAAATTGGCCTCCCTGAGAAAGCTGCACAGATCAGTGAGATTTACCAAGCACTCACTCTCTGAAATCTGAAGTAGAGATTTCTACAAACAACAAGAGATTGATAATGAAATATTGATCTGGGTTGCATATCCTAGGGAAGTTTCATCCACTTCCTTCTGAAGGGTAGTGCCTCCTCAGGGTCTGGGCTGGCATTTACTCCCAAAACTTTTCTTTTTTCTTTTACTTTTATCTTTCCTGTAGAGGTTGCTTGTGATACTAATTTGGTTCTCTGTGGAAAGTTTGGTTACTTCTAAAGTTTTCTGGGCCTTCAGGATATATCTTTTATTATTCTCTTTCTCTCATCCTCTTTCCTTATATATGATTTTTCAAATGAGATGGCATGACCAGGGAAAAGCCTTTTGAAAAGGAAACTTTGAAATCAACCATGCAGACTGGTCTAACAACAACAACACCCATGATTTCAAGATGATTTTCCTGGACATCTTGTCATTACTTAGAGGAGGGTCCATTTTGTCTGCCTTTCTCCCTCTCCATGGCTGTCTGAACTCTGGGAAGATGGGATAAGTTCACATAATATCAGATGGTATTTCCCTTTTGCATATATGCTAATCTAAGTGTCCTGATGACTCCAGTTCCCCCACACATCTTTAAAAAAATACATACTAGATAATTTACAAACATCAGAAATTTATGTTATCACCAATCATCTTCTTCAAGTCTTTTTGAATCTTCTACTTCTTTTGACACCTGGAATATCTGTCATCTAAGAATAGTAGATATATTATTGTCTCAAAAGCCAGTATAAAAGGGGTAAGGGGCACTGACTTTGTATTATAATTAAAACCTGATTTGTGTCTCTGTAACTGTCAAACATCTAGCCTGACAGAAGAGACATTGAGGGTGTCACGTAGTCTTGTTTTAAAATTCTGATTCTGGGGCACTTACTATGTAATACAAGTTTATCTTTTTGCTCCATAATTTCCATGGCTTAAAAATAAAATTATAATCTACACATCACAAAAATCTCATTTTAAAAGATTAAATTAACAGTAGAGTATTATTTCAGATCCTTAACTGGATCTCGTCTTCCTAATCTATGAAATAGCTAATGCTGGTTGTCTATGACCTTTCATATCCTGTCTGTAAATAAAGATTACTTTCTTATCTTTCAGAATCACATGTTAGAACATAAACATATGTTATATGCTTAGCTGTATCTATACAAAAAATAGTTACAGCCTTTGCTGAATGATTTTAAAGATGTGAAAATGAAAATGATGAAACAAAGTGTTTTAAAGTGTGAAAATGAACCCACCATAAGAACAAAGTTGATAAAGTTGTAAATTAAATTAGAACTTTCTCTGAATGAAAGAAAAAGTAGGCATATGAGTCAGAAATTCATTTATACAAAGCTCAGAACTGAATGAGATTGGAGATATAGTGGAAAGAGTGTATGTATGCAAAGCCTCATGAGTATGAGGGTCTTTTACCAAAAGGCTTAGTAGCACGCACCTGAAATGAAATTACTATTTCAGCTAATATGATCTAAAAATTCCTACATCTCTATTTAAAGAATGCATTTTCTTAATGACTTGATATGTACAAAAGTCTTTGAGATAGGGTCTCACCCTGTAGCCCACACTGGCCTTGAACTTCAGTTCTTTTTCATCCGCCTCCCAAATAGTAGGTGTTTCCCACTACACTCAAAAGTACAGAAAGTTTCCTATCGATTATAATAATTTGGAATATGGACAGTATGTATCCAGGTGAGTTGCTTCACTTATGAGTCTCTGATTCTACTCTTCATCAAGTTCCCAAGAAAAATATCAGTGCTTAAGCCTCAAAGAAGATACATTCAGGGCTGGGGATTTAGCTCAGTGTTTCCAGCACCTGCCTTGCAAGTACAAGGGCTCAGGACTGATCCCCAGTAACCACGTACAACAATGTGAGGCATGGAGACTCACATCCACCAGCAAACAGAACCCCATACCACAGTCCTGATGGCTCACACCTGTACTCCCAGCACTTGGGAGGCAAAGGCAGGAGGATTGCTATGAGTTCAAGGCTGAGCTCAAGGCCAGCCTGAACTACAAAGTGAGATCCTGTCTGAAAAAACAAACAAACAAACAAACAAAAAAGGTACATTCAACAATGTTGATTGTCCACTTTTGAAAATAATTTCAATGCCTAGCAACACATAGGTGGGAAAATAAATTGCTCTTAAGTCAGTTAGTGGAATATTTCCTACTCTGCAATAGAATGAGACCTATTATTGATGGATGCAGTACCATAGGAGATTCTCACAGTAATCATAAACAGAGGCGATTAAATTGTGTCATTCCATACATATGATACTTATGAAAAGAAAAAAAATATTTCTATCGTGGTACAAACTTACCTATAGGTTGTTTTGTCAGCAGAAGACATTACTGACTGTAAAACAGCACTAAGAGTCCTGGAGATGAGCTTATTTTTCATCTGGGTTTTTCCATGATGCATTCGTATATAAGAATTTTTTTAGCTATATGCAGACATCTGTACATTTTACCACTTATTGTTATATTTCACTGAAAATAGCAACTGTATGCACAACAGTATCAATTCTGATTACCTAAAACATGTCATGATCAGCTTTGGTCTTTTGAGTTCTCTGTATGATGTCTTAGAACTGCAGCAACAAGTCTGTTAATGAAATAAATATACACCATTCCCAAAACAGCGACCAAACAGAAGGATGCCTGCAGTAGTAGTTCTGAATTGAGAAGATTTTTAAAAATTCTCTCAGCCTTAGGATAGGCTTGAATCCATTAAAATAAAATTACTATAGTTTCAGATCTTTTTGAAGTAGTCAATTTTAATTGGTCAAAGACAACATCTGTTCTTTGTGGTATGACATGAAATGCTATGTGTGGGAGATGCTATAAGGAGCTAATTTTAAAATTTCATTCAAGAGTAAAAAAAATTCATGATATTTATATTATGTAGAATTAAGCCTGATTTGGGAATTGAGATATTTATAATATAAGCTTTACTCTGATATTCAAACCAAATACATGATCTTCACCTATTTACATCTCCTTTGAGCCTGACTGCTTTCTTTTAAAACATAGAAATAATTCTTAATTTTTTAAAGTAGAACAATTTTTCAAGATTTTTACTGTAAATATAAATTAAAAACAATCCTGCAAGGTACTTAGGTGGCATGATGGCCTGAAGATTGCCCTCCGGCTTCCAGTCTTGTCCTTCATGCTCCCCTGAGACCTGCAAGAGGCAGCTGAAAACCACTGGGAATAGATAATGCCTTGCCCTAGTGTTCTAGGATGAAAGGGAAATTTCAAAAGCATTGCCAAGATGGTCTCGCCTCTCACTTTGAATTTTAGTCAGTAATTCTGTTTCAGCCTCTGCGCTCAAAAGAGGTGATGTTATTCCTTTTCATGTTCTTAGAGATCCCTCATTGCAAGCTGCAACTACCTAGGAGTTCACAGAGGAGGCTGCACAGAAAAAGAAAGGCTGTAACAGAAGATGGAGATTGGGCTTCGAAGCTACCAGCCTAGTCTGTCACTTTGGTGCCCCTGTCCTCTAAGCCTCATCGCATTACCTCCACGGGGTGCACCCCGATGCTCAATCACAGCCCTGTCCTTGGGTGGGTGTATCTTCCCTTGAAGGGCTTAATTACTTTTCTTCTAGCAGAACTTTGCTAACAATATCAACTCAACCCAAGTATAGACGATACAGTGGAAGAACTGCAGAAGTAGACATCTTGAACCTTGGCTTAGCTACATAGTGTTGGCAGGGAGCATATATCTCTGATCCACTTTCATCAGTAGTAAAATGTGAGTAATAAATGCTTGTACAATGGCATATGGAATAAAATTGGTATATATGAAGTATATCCATGTCTTTCATAATACATTTTAGTTGAAGACAGACTGTATATGACAGTAGTCCACTAAGATTATAGAGGAAGTTAAAAGGCCCTTTCACCTGCTGTTATCAAAGCCATGCCAGTGTTGTAGTGCAGTGTGCTGCTCCCACATTTCTGGTGATGCTGAAGTTAAACCTATTATACTGCCGGTCATTTAAAAATCTAGCACATAAATTATGTATAATACATAATACAGTGGTGACCTGGGTTCATAATCTTACTTCTTTCCAGGATTCAGGTCTCAAACCGAATTGGATGACAATTGAATCCAATTTTGCAGTTAAGTTCAAAGTTGGTCTTGTCAGGAATTTTGATTTGGTTCTCATTCAGTTTAATTTGCAACCAGCATCACAGAAGGAATTAAATTCATGAACAGAGATATGACCATGTTTGATAATAATAATCAATCATGTAATTATTTTTTTGTGTAAGTTTTAGAGTGTACTCTTTCTGCTTACTGAAAATGTATATTGTAAAATCGGATGTTGTGTTATGCTGAGAGCATTTCCATACCTCTCACACCCAGAGGTTACGTGGAATGATTAGCCTAGACCCTTTAGGTTTATCTGAGTACATTGTATGATGTTCACACAATGTTGAAATCATCTTTTATGCATCTCTCGATTGTAGCCCTGTTGTTTAGTGATCCATGACTGTGCTTGATATCTGGCAAATCATGTATTTAAATAATGAGAGCTGTAATAGACTAAATGTACTTATATTAACTGGTGCAGCTGGGTCATCTTAACTTCGTCAGGGGATTTATATATTAGGGGGAATATTGGACCTTCACAGCCACAGTCTTCTTACACTACGATAAAGTAATTCTGTGGGTATAGAAGTTTGCAACTAGGACTTTTATCTTTAAGAATACCTTACTTTTTCCTTCAGGGATTGTTAAGAGAGGACATCTTGTAATTCTGGACAGTCAGCAGGCAAATTCCTGAAAAGGTCCAGTAGGAATATGACTCTCATGATGAGCTTCACCAACCACCCCTCTCCATTAATTCCTCTGCAATCCTTTTGCTTTACTTGTCATATTCCAGAAATATAGCAATGCAGACTCTTCTTATCTGCGGAACTGTTCTCCAGACATTCTTTCTGTCTGTTACCAATTCCTGCTGCTTAGAACCAAGTGAAGGAAAAGTGATCCAATGGAGGGTGAGTTCTCCTGGCCTCACCTTTTATTCTGGTAGTAAAGTGAGAGAAAGAAAGCAATACTTTGCTAAGGCACTTTACTAATCAACAAATATATGCTTTCCATGTGTGATAATCCTGACTGTCATAGTCATGGCCTTGAGAATCTCCTAGGGGAATCATGAAGCACACTTCTGGGTGGTGTGTCCAGTAAGGTCGTGGGGTGTGAGCTTGAGGACACTATCTATTCCACAATTCCTTCCTCTCTGATGCTGTTCCCTTGAGCTCTGCCTTGTAACTTCCATGAAATGAGCAGCTTTTCTCTGGTCTGATCTTCTGTATGATGCTCTTGCCTTGGTGCCAGCTCACCTTGAATTGAAACTCCTGAACCTATAAGCCCAGGTAGACCTCTCCCACTGTAAATTATGAATGCCAGTGTTTTGTCTCGATAAAGAGAAAGCTGACTAATGCAACCTCTACTATACAAATATGCTTTGGGTCCTTATATCACTCACCTAGCAAATCATAATGCCTGACAACAAATGCATGACTAGATAAAAAGGAGGCAGATATACATAGTTTAATATATTCAGTCTAAGAAAAAATTAAATCTGGTTACTTGCTGCAAAACAGATAGAACTGTCAGACATTAAGAGAAGTAAATTGGACTCAGAAAAGACAAGTACTGGATATTCTCTCTTATATGTAGAAATATTTTTAAAAGCCACTCTGAATATATAGCAGTGATTACTAGAAATTGGGAGAGTAGGTGGGAGGCTAGATTAAAAGAGGCTAAATTTTATTTGTGTACCCTCTATATGCTGAAATATCTTATTGGATTCCATTAAAATGTACAATTCATACATGTTAATCAAAAATGAAGTGAAAAAATCTACAGTACCTTTAATAAAAGTAGTAACGATTCTCCCAAGAGGAGAAATGTGTCTCCAGTTCAAACCCTGAAAGCAACAAATCCAGAAGGATGATTAAGTGAGAGTCATGTGGGGAACTGAAAGCTGAAGATAAAGAATAAGTTGTGTTCAGCGCTCTGATTAAGATCAATCTGCGGCTGTACTGGAGAAGCCTAAGTAAATGGTGAGAGCTCTGGAAGAGTACGGGAATGTCACTTGTCACTGGGGAGAAAGGTGGCTTTCTGTGAGAACCCACAGCAGAGCAGTTGTTTCCACATTCTTATCTCAGAGCCATTGTTTTTAGGAAGAAGAGTCTGAGGATTGGTGAGTCTAAGTGGCTTTCCAGGAAGGACTTATGCTAGCACAACCAGTCAACTCTGTCTACTTCCAAAACTCATGAATTTTCATTGATAACTTCTTTATACTTTCATGTGCTCCATTTATTTAATCAACCATGCCTGACAACACAGTTAGCCTGGCAGATTTGGAAGGCAACAGCTAGCTCACTGTCTAGAAGGAGAGAGAGAGCCAAAATCAAATAATAATATAAATAACTATTAATTATAGCAGGTCCTGTAAAGGAAGCAAGTAGTATGATGAAAGAAATTGAAGGCAAAATCCAGGATTGTCTGGCTCAAGTACACTGCACGTATGTCTCCTAGCACACACAGAGAATAATAGGGGCGTGAGCACACCCACCCCTATGTGTAGGAACTGGCTTGAGGTCCTCTGGAGTTCAGCCCTGCCCACTTGGTCATGATTCCTCCCTTGGCCAAAACCACACAACCAGTTCACAGCCACCTTGTACAACTGCCCGCGTCTCTGCATGCTTCAACCAATCTGTGACTGACCCCTATGGTTACTCCCCCTGCTGTTTGTCTTATAAGTTTGTGCATTTTCTAATAAAACTGGAGGTGTTTCTTGAAACCTCCTTAGAGTCTTCAAGATGACTCTGTGACCTCACTCTCTCAACCTCTAGCCAAGACCCATTTCCTCAACAACCTCAAGATGATAACAATAAATAGAGCTGCTTTGATAACAATAAAATTATATGCTTTGAATGGATTACTTTAGAGGCAGGGATTTGATGTGTTCTCTTAGAGGTAATATCAGCATGAAAAGCTGAAGGGTGAAAAAGAACAAGTCAAGAAAAGTTGGGAACAAGAGCATCACTTTCTACACATGGGCAAATCAAGGTCAAGTTGGTCAAAATTCTGCAATGTACCACAGGTAGGTAGCTTGGGAGCACTGAAAACAGATTGTAGAAAACAATGCTGGTGTCCTGATCAAAAATTATGTCAAATGCTTTCTTTCCTTCTTTCCCATCTTCTCTCTTTTGTCCTCCTTTCCTTTATCCATCCCTTTCTCCCTCCCTTCCTATCTTCTTCTCTTTTTCCTTTTTCTTCTTCTTCCCTCTTTCTTTCTTCCTTTCAATTTACTATAGTTTGTTAGAAAAATAAAAAGAATGTTAAAACCATTTAATCTCTACTTCATGAGTGCATTGGACATAATATCATGATGTAGCCACAAAACTAGTGAAGACTAAAATGTAGCAGTACTTTTATGAGAGTAAAATTGATCAAGCATCCATTTAATATATACCAGTTGGCCATGAACATGGAGACAAGGTTTCTGCAGGACAGTTGTGGGCTGAATCTTCAGCCATGTTTCAGTTAACACCTTCATCTAAGAGTTGAATAAAAAGATGTAGATACATTCAAAAATTTACTGTGGATGGCTAGATTTATTTTAGTGACCAAAAAATAAAAAAATAAAAATGCTTTGTCATTGTTACACTCTATGTCAAGCCCCCAAAGATGGATGCTAACAATACAAGAAGTCTTACATATGCATTAAAAGTGATTGATTTTCCAAATACAGATATGGGAAGATTGACTCAAAAGGCAGATCCTATTGGTTCTGGGAATCAGAGCCAACAAAAGGAAATCAGTTTTACCAAAGGACATTAAATCAAGATCTGCACGGTAACACCACAGAGCTTTCTGCAGGCTGCAGACCAGCCTGCTCCACTGTGTGGGGTTCTAAGGGTCTGGGTGTCACTCCTCAGAGGAACATAAAACATAAATAATTGGCTCTGTCCACATTTGGCCCCAGCCATTTCTCCTTACTTCCTGTACAGCTTCTACTCCTTTAACTATAACCTTGTGCCATCTGCATCATCACAGCTGGACCTGGACTGCAGGTTTAGACTTAAGAAAACTTCCTTATGGTGCTTCTCTAATCACTTAGTAAGAGTAACCACAGGACTTGGTCTGTCCCACTAGCTTGATCATGCTGCCTCATTACGCTTTCTCCATTTTATATTTTCCTTTTGGAAATTATCTCATTTCTTTGTGTAAATGTTAGAATTGAAAGATTTTCTAATTTCCCCAAAAATGGCAGGATGAGGGGAGGGATTTGGTTATCTTGCCTCTCTTTGTACATACCACAGGGTAGTACTCAGAGCAAATTCATTTGAAAAGGAGTCCTGTGAAGAGTGACTGAGGGGTGTGGCTAAATTTAAACTGGACTAAAGAGCTATCGTGGAGCTACCTGGAAATATGTGAGAAGCCAGGATAGGAAATAAAGGATAACACTGCATGGGAGTTAATCCCGGTGCACAATGAGGATCATTCATTAGAATGTAGGAGTCTGGCTATTAGGAGGAGTGTTCTGCTTGTCTGGCTAGTTTCCCATCAGTCCAAAGAATGCGATGGTGTGGCTGAGTCACAAGGAATGCTAGCGACTAGAAAGTACATGGTTGTGAATTTGAGATGTACATCACAGCTCCTCTAGGTAGGCACTGAACTAAATAGTACCTGAAGTCATGTTAACTGGAAAAGCCCCTGATTCTCTATTAGAAGAAGTGTCTGCTGTGTTGTGCCATTTTAGCAAGGAGGAACTCAAACCCTGGAGATGGTTCTGGACAGAAGTTTGGGACCAGCCAGAGCTCAGTTCACCTTGAGGTTTATTGTTCTTCTCTCACAGTATTAGCTTCACAAACACACAGAGGAAAAAAAAAAGCAGCAATGGATGACAGGGAGTGTCTCATTTATGAAACCAGGATTCTAACATTCTGTTGAGCAGAGGCCCTCATTATTAATTAACAAGACAATTTCCCTAAGAGACATTATTTACCAGATTGGCTGTGTTAATGAGGATGCTTTGCATCCAGTTTCAGGCACTGCGATAGAGCATTTTTATTCTGAAAGGGACAAACCTTCTCTGTATAATAAAAGCTCTTACTAGCAGCAAACTTCTGGTAAATAATTCCTAATTCCTAAAAGGGAAAACACTTACACTGCAAATCATCTTCCAGGTAAATGTGAAAGTTTCGGGTGTGCATTTAACATGAGACAGTCCTCATCAAACGCACCAGGAACTCTAATTCTATCTTCCAAGGACTTCCAAGGATCACAAAGCAGAGCTCACTACTGAAGCCATCTACCTGAACGGACTCCAGCTGGTTACTGTTTTGTTTACATAGAAACCTGTTTTTTCTCTTTTTCTGGTACCCTGGATTCACTCAAGCCCTGGAGGTTGACAGACAGGCATGGCACCACTGAGATAAATGAAGTCCAAAATGTATCACAGCTATTGTGAAATAAGAAGGAAAAAGGGAAAGAAGAACTGGAGAGGGGCAGGGGAAAGCAGAGGAGGGAAAGAAAAAATTTCATGGTTAAACGGCAAAAATGGAAGCAAAGCTTTATGTGGTGGGGTGGGGTTTGAAGGGAAGGCAGGCAAATGGGAAAAAATAAGAATCAAGATACATCATATACAGGTACAGTGAAGAACATGATCATAATATATTCCTAAAATGCACCAACAATCTCTATTAAAAAAAAACCCCACTACTCAGACACTTCCAAAACATTCTCAATGGAGTAATTTTCATACAACAACCTGTGTGAATTCCTTGTATTCAGCATTAGAATCAGCTAGTGGGGCCATCATTTTCACCTGTGTCCAAACATTCTAGTCTACCTGGAGGCATCACCTCTGACCACCTTATCTCCTAAATAGTAGATGAGTCACTCATACCCAGTGTCCATCTCATGGCCTGTTTCCATATTAAAGCACAAGCTTTAAAAACTCAGGCATCTCATCTGGCTACCATCATTTCCCAATATAAAAATATTCCCCTTAGAGTGGGATTCAAAATAAGTACATTGGAAAGCTGATTTTAAAGTTATTGTGTCTCTCCCTCCAATATATCTTCCTTTGGTTTAAATATCCTTTCCTCACAGCAGCACAGGCATTTCTCATTTCTTTTCTCATTTTCCCAACCTAGAACTTAAGGTTATGTTTTTGTCTCAACAGGTAATTTTTTCTGCTTTTCTCTGTTACAAACCTAATTATTTTCTAAAATCTCATTTCTACTCCCTCTTACCCTTAGCAGACATCAGCCATAACATTGTGAGAAGCACATTTTTATCATTTCCTGGGACACCAGTCACTGTTTCATATAGTAAAGGGAGGGGCAGCTTGCTAACAAGCACATTTGCATTTGGGTTCAGATCCCACTCTTCCTGCCTACCTTCTCCTAGGACATGAGCACATGACTTTGCATCTTGAAGGATCCACATCCTCACATTCATAGTAGCCTTGATTTGAACAGTCATGAGGCCAGCACAATGAGTTTATGAATACAAAGCACTGAACGTACTGCCTGATACAGAGTAAGTACTAGTAGTACCTAGCAGCGGTGCAGACAGCCTGGCATCTATTTCTTACAGGATTTGTGTCAAAACTGGGTTGATCCTGAGATTCTGTGACAGCATCTATATTCTTTTCGTTGCAATGTCATCAACATAGCTGACATTTCATTGTCTTACCTGGACCACAGCCTTCTAACTGGGCTGCCTCTTTCCAATTCTTCCAATTTCCCATAGTTCACTGTTTTCAACACTGTTCCAACTGTCTTCCTTACACACCTCCCTGGTGATTTAAATCTTCCAGTTCTGATAGTTTCTAAGAGCTCACCAAGTAACAGTCAATTCCTTTGTGATAATATTTGTGTTTCTCTAAAGCTTCAGAGCACTCTTGGCCCAAGAAGTTCTACTATAAGAGGAGAGAAGCAATTTATAGATGCAGTCTAGTGGTCATTCATAATAAGAAGACACTGCCAGAAGAGTAGCTACTCTATTGGGACTGAGGGAGAAATGGGGATTGTCATAAGACTGACACTGTCACTGCGACATGAGCAGCTCCTCTGTTATTGTCATAACAGAAGTTAAAAAGACTAACTAGAAATGAATCTCCCAAATGGACAAATAATTTTGACAAATGTTGTGACACTAGAAAAGAATATACATTAATGGCATCCACTGAAGAGAGGCTTTGAAATTTGCTAACAATGATAAGGTTGATATTCTTAAGTACTGAGTGTCACAGAACAGTTTCATTATTCTTAGTCCATAAGGCTCCCTTTTCTCCATGACCACAAACATTTATCAGGAGGGTTATGTTATGCGCATGAATTTTAAAAAAATTGTGAAGTGCTAAGCGTTAGCCTTGCATACTGGCATGCATCTGTGATTTCAACCTTTGGGACGCTGAGGCAAGAAAATGATAAATTTCAGCCTAGCCTAGACAACTTAGCCACTTAGCAAGAAACAATGAAGACTCACCTAAGGTTAGGGTGAAGGAGATGAAGACTGAGGTAAAATGAAGGGGGATTTTCTTTTCTTAGACATGGCTGCAGTTTTGGGGCTGCTATGATCTCAAAGTCTGGGACACTCACCAGAATTATGCTTATTAATTCTATGCTTCATGAGCCTCCTACCTTATCAGTGGCTTCAGTGAGAAGTCACAGTCATGTAGACACCAAGAACCAGGTTGTAGGCAAGTGGGAACCAGGACAGACCCTCTTTCTCTTAGTTATCTTCACTGCCAACTTCATATAACTTACATTAGAAGCCCTGAAAAGTCTGTTGTTTATTTTTACCCTCCTGCACCAGCCTTCAAACTCTCTGTTGCACTCATTCTCCACCTGGGGGCGATTACTAGTTGCTCCATCTCTAGATTCAACTGGGTTACTTATAAGGACTCATCTGCAAACTCCTTACAAAGGTCAGATGATGCCAGGTGTGGTGACTCCCTTCTGTAATCCCAGCCTTTGGGAGGCAAAGTCAGAAGGACTGCTGTGAATTTGAGGCTGGTCTGAGCTGGACAGTGAGCTCAGGGCCAGCCTGAACTACAAAGCTAGACCCTGTCTCAAAAAAAAAAAAAAAAAAAAAAAAAAAGGGAGATCATGCCTTTCTCAAGTTCTCTATCTCCTAATCTTTAATGATGCCTAGTCAGTCAATTGATTTCAGTCTGCTCAGCTCTATTCTCTAAAATGGTAGATTTATGTATCAGGAAGTAATCCAAAAGCCTCTTTCCTGGGCTGCAGAGGAATTTGGACCAACTGATGGAAGAATTCAAGATTCGTTGTGAGCACTGATTTGATCTTTGTACTCATTCCCCTTTCTTGCTATCCATTGGACCTAACTAGTTGTCATTGGCTTCTCTTCCTTTTGAGGGTTCCTGAGTCTCTGCATCAATTCAAAGTACTACTCTCTATGCAGAAGTCTTCTCCAGGACATCGATTCTTCATAGTTGTGTCTTTTAGCTCACAATTCACAGGAATCTGGACTGTGTCCATGTTCCCTTTGTCTTTGAGTATGAAACATGGAAATTTGTTCTCACATCAGCTTTGAGAGGTAAATTTTCTGTGGCTGAAGGCACAGTGCTTGGGTTTGCCTGGTTCCTCTTGTGAAGCAGAAGTCCTTTCCTCATTCTCACTTCTAGCTTTTTTTGCCTCTCCAATCTCCAAGTAATAGTGCTGTTTCAGTGCTAATAATCTTTCTACTAGTGCCAACCCTAGATATTTACAGCATTTTGGATGTGGCAAGTGCTCACATAATTTATGAAAGAGAGTTGATTTGAAAACTGTGCCATCAAGTTGAAAAAATTTGTTTCATTTTGGTAAAATTATCTGACCTAGTTGTATAATTAATTAAGAAATAATTTGTCTTTTAATATAGTAAGATACATTTGAAGAGAAACTCTTGGTCTTCCCAGGAGGAAATGAAATCAACTAATTTATTACCAAAATGAATGTGTCTGCATCTCCCTCAAGGAGATGATTATGTGACTGGTCTTTGATTTTCTGGGGTGAAAGTGAAGGTTGATATCCACCTCTTTTTCATACTGTGCTCCTCTGGGACATTAGGCCAACTGCCACGGTTCAATCTTTAACCTAGAATTGATCAGAGATAGTTACCAGCCAGGGGAGAGATTCCAAGTCCTTTTCCAAAGCAAGCACTCCCCAGGTTTGCACTGAAGTCAGTGGAGGACTCAGAGGGACAGCTTTCAACACATCTGTCTTTAAATTACCAGTCTCGTGAGCCTGGTTTCTAGGGTCTGCTTAAACTGCTGGGTAGAAAAAAACATAGAGGATTTATAGCAGCCTCATACAACTGGAAGGAGCCTAAGATGTCAACTAAATGTGGGTTTAATGTATATATATCATTTATAAATTGTAAATTGCACCTATTGCTTAAATGAAATGAAATATTCAGTACACATAGATGCAGAGAAGAGACAGGGGGAAAGGTAGGAAGCTACTCTTTAAACAGCTACCTTCTTGCCCTTCCCTCATCCCTTTGGTGGCCACATGCCTGTCTGTCACACCCTAGTCGCCTCTAGATCATAGTGTAAAGGCTGGTGAGTGAATCCAGCACCATCATTAGTACTTGATGGTTTTGTGAGGAGCATGTATTCTAATATTGTACATTCAAACACATAAATACTTTATCATTCTAGATAAAGTATTTATGGTCTAGAATTACTAGATTGTCTAATATGTAAATATTATATTGTGGTTTTTTTCTCACTTAATGTAAACTCAATCTAGCCTAACGAGGCCAAAGTCTACCTCATTTAGAAATATTTTAGTTTGTATCATTTTATAATCTCAATATTAGCATTTGCATCTGCATCTGTGTCCATGCTTGGTCCCTAACTACAGAAGGTAAGTGAAATTTCTTTAGATGTGTGAAGATTCTTAAAAGCTAACACAAACTTGCATGGCTGGGCTATAGTCATTTCTTTTGCTGTAATGCAGTTCTGTCTTCCAGCCCTGGAGAAGCTGTCTGGGGAGGCCATTGTCAAATTTCTTAGTCTTGTTGAGTTTATTTTCTGATGTGATAATCTCAGCTGATTTGACGGTTTGCATGTGTAATTCAACTTCACTGTAGCCCTTGGAACCGAAGATTACAGGTGGAAGCCAGCACATAACGACTGTTTCAATCTATTCTAGAAGCACGTGTCACTTGGCCAAGAGACCAATGAGCAACCCTGCATCATTTTGTCCTAAACAATTGCAGGAGTAATTCATTTGCAGATAAAAAACAGCCAAGCTGCTTTCTACAGCACTGAGTGGTCATCTAAATGTGGCATAGAATGTATGCTGTCACTTCTTCCTAGATACATCATTCTAAGCTTCTCTCATGCCATGTACCAGGCAAAGATTGCCATACATTCTTTCTCCAGACATCTCCATAACATAAGGTAGCATCACTGATGATGGGAGGTAGACAGAGAAAGAGGACTGAGAGGTGACAAAGTCTTCTTTCCTCCAGACAACTGATTTCCTTTTATCTTTTAAAATAATTTCTCTCAACAAAGATGGTTCTAAGTAAATAATATTTTTTCAAATGGTATCCTCACTACTGGATTTATTGGTGGGGTACACTCAACTGAGTCTGCAGATAATTTTCCATGCACTAAGTATTATATAAGACCTTAATATTCTGGACAGGCCTTCACAATAATGTCATTTTGTTATGGTCATAAGAGACTCAGTCCATTGTAATTTTAATTCTGAGAACAAAAGGCCATCTTCCACCACTGAAATTATCTATGTAAGGTAGCATCATATTTTCCAGAACTAAATGGCTCCTCTCCCATCCACTCCTATTAAATTACTTCAATTATGCCCTGAGGGCCCATCTTCCTCTTTTTCAAATAGACTGTGGACAGTGACTCACTACGGAAACAATGGCAAGTACTCTCTCTGCTAATGGTTTTAGATAGTAAGATTCCGAGTTCCATTGGCAGAGATTGATATATGACAGGTGCCAGGGAAGGAAAAGTAGAGCTTCTTCAGGACTGAATAGAAAACAGTACAACTACAAGCTAAACCTCCATCTTGAATGGAAAGATGACAAGGATCAAAAAGTTGCCTTTCTACAGATGCTCACCATCCTCCAACACTGCCACTGAGGGCATCAACCACTGTCACTCAGATTGCTGCTCAAAAATATCCATATTGAGATGATTTTCATCTCTTTCCTAGATAATATATCTATCTTCCACTCCCAATCAATCCTTTGATAGATAACCACAAGTACAATAACTCAGAAAATGAAAGTTACCTGCAAACCACGTAGAAAAATAAAGCTGGTCTTGAATATCTTCTGTGGAGATGGAAACTCTTGAGGAAAGTTCAGGTCTTATCTCAACAACAAGACAGAAGGAGATAGACAGAATTAGCCCAAATTTTTCTGCTGAGCAAGGACCTAGGTGGAATACATAATAGATTTGTTTCCTTTCATAGTTAATCACATTAATGGTATAGATATCAGGCAATGCCATAGGAAGCTACTAATTCAAGCTAATTAATCCACTTAGTATCTAATAAAAAGCTCAAGTATAAGTCTGGGGGAAGCAGTTTCACAACCCTACTTCACACTTATCTCTCAAATCCAGGTAACCAAGTCATCTAGAGCCCATTGTATTATTGGTGTTCCTTTCATATTTTCCAAATGGTGATGAATTTATCCCTGGAGGTGTATTTGAAATATAACACAGAATTGTGTTTTTTCTTTTTGACTGAATTCAAACTGAGCTATCAGAATTATATTTGTACCTCAGTTAAGTCATGGCTGTAAATGATATCATTTCCTGTAATAAGATTGGGCTTATCTTTGTGAAGTTTCCTGAGAAGACAGAGATATCTTCTTTTAACACAAAGATATATTTTCATCTTTTTTCCTCATTTCTGTTCTTTTGGACTCTTGGCAGATGAGATGATGCCTGCTGTATCTACTCAGTGCCTTCCAAAAATCACTCTCATAGACATGATCAGAAATCAAGTTTTACCAGTTCTATGGACTTTCCTTTGCTAAGTCACATCGACACAGAAAATTAGCACAAATTTCAGTAGAATCCCTTCTTGGATAAAATAATTTTGAGTAAAGTGAGAAGCAAGAAAAGAAGCTAGGCAGGCAGCTCTCAGGAAGTAGCATTGCCTTCCTTGCCAAAGAAATCAGAAAGAGCAAATTTCAAGTGAAATAAAAAGGTAAGTGTGATTTGAAATTCTTAAATGCAAACTTTATTGGATTAAGAAGCACCTGGCAGACTATAATGCACACTCCTACATGTGAATAGGGGTCTTGGACATGTGGCTTTGAGATCTATACAAAGTTCCATACTCTATATATGAACCCTCAATTCATATATGGTGCCAATATGGCAGTCTCCAGCCAAATGTGGCTCTATTTCCAGGCCACCATGATGTCTTTGTGCCACAATGTCTCTGGCTTGATGCTAGAAATCTTTGACTGAAATGTTGAATCAATTAAGCCTCTCCTTCTACCTTTAATTTGCAAGTGTTGGACACTAGTGATGAGAAAGCTACTAATCTATGAAGAGATGGTTCAGAAGGTACAGAATCAGAGATATCCTACAGGATCATTGAAATCATGGACAGTCTTTAGAGTTTACTATGACTGACATAGTCACCCTACAATTATAAGCAGAAAGATAATGTTAGTTTCTGCCATTAAAATAATTGCAAGAGAGGTTACAGCCAGAGATGAAACCTATGTTTTGGATATCTTCTCTTGCTCTCCCATGTAGCAGAAGATCCCAATATGTACACAAGTCCAGAGTTCAGGGTCACATGATTCTCCAGGTCAGTAGAGCTTACTTCTTACATTCCATTCTTGTCTTCTTGTTCATGAAGATGAGGTGAGATCTGAGGATGAATTCTGGGTTGCTTAGGCGCTTTGATCAATCAGACAAAACCCTGGACCTTCTGCTATTCCCATCAAAGACCTAAGCCTGGGTGGTGAAGTACAAAGAATGTTCACTACAGACAGGAGTTGCTCCTGTATGCCAGTGAAGTTATTGGAACTTACTCGGAAGCATGAGTTGCTTTTGTGTTTCCAAAAGAGAACTGCACAGAGCAATTGAGCTCTAAGGCTGAGAACCTTTGGCTTCCCTGAGACTCACACTGGAACACACCTCACTGTCAGTGACTTTATGAAGAATATCCAGCACAATGTTTAATAATCTGTAAATGATTATTTAAAAGAAACTTCTTGACAAAAAGGAGAGTAACCTTAATCCACTCTTCCATTCTTTTCTCACAAGTGTTTATTAAACGTCTGCTTTGTCCTAAGCACTATTCTAACTGTAAGAATGCTCTATGATCAGTAAAACCAAGAAAAGGGAAACAGGATACAAGTGCATGAGCAGTAAGATAGTTTCAGATGATACCATGAAAGATTCCAAATACCTCATTGAGTCCTTATGTCATTAAGTAAGGGACAGCAGAGCCAGCCTGAGGGGCAGCATCTGGGTCAGTGATTGGAGGAAGTGGTGTGTGGACTCAACTGTGAAGGCCAAGAAAAAGCCAGACTCGCCAAGATCTACAATGATGTCCATACAGTTGTCCCAAGTGGTCACATTTACAGCTGAGGCAGTTAACTTTCCCAGAGAAATGAGTTTTGTGCATGGGCCTAGTCAGGCTGATGGAACCATAAATAGCAAGTAGAACAGCAAAAATACCCAGCCAGTTCTATAAGGGGCAAAGGCAAGAGGAAAAGTAGGATTGTAACAGTTGACCTTAGGATGATGATCTCTGAATTGTCCAACTTCTAAAAGAGACTGTGCTCCCAGTAAGGACCCACTGCACAGACCCTAGCTTCCAGTTCTGTGCTCTTTCAATATCAGTCACTACAGCCATTCCTTGCTCTGAGAATCCATAGATGTTACAGTGATTGACATTTGCTTAGGTGGCAATTATACAATAATAAAAAAATACATGCTTAGTTTATCTACTTATTCCCTATAAGGGGCTGCGTGTGTGTGTGTGTGTGTGTGTGTGTGTGTGTGTGTGTGTGTGTGTGTGTGCACGCGCGTGCACATGCGCATCTGTATGCACCTGTGTGGTGGATTGTGTGTGACCATGTGGGGTAGAAATATTTCTGTGAAGATTGACATTGTACTCTCTTGCCTTTTCCATCTTAACAAGTTATATTGCTCTTTCAAGGTCAGGATCATCTTTAAGATTTGACCATCTTTAAGGATATCTGACTAATACAATCACCTTCTTGGTTTCACTTCTTGTGACTACAAAGTAATTTGGCAATAAAATCATTGTGCCCCACCCTCTACTCAGTTCCATCATCCATACAAACCCTTCTCATCTGCCCTAGCTTTGGCAGTTGAGTGGATTCTGTGCAGAGTTCATTTAGTTTTTCCTTTTAAATGAGTGAGGTCTTGACAGAAAGTTCTTTACAAGGTTCAGCAAATAAAAGGTGTCTGATTTGGAAATAAGCACTATGATATATATTTCATCATGATTTTGCTTTTAAGTCTAAAGTTAACAAGTTTCCAAATAAATGGGAAATCATGTTGAGAGAAAAAGTTTAAATGTTCAAATAGTCTAAGGAGATTATTAGATACTGCTAATGCTGACACTCTTACTGACCTTTTCAGGCACTTATACTGTTAGTGACAGCCTGGTAGTTCTAAATAATATTGGACCTGATTCTGTTCTTTAATTCCAAGGAAAGAACATTGCACTGCAAGTCATAAAAACCAGTCCTAGTCTTTAGTTTGTAACTAAATGCTTATATGTTGCTAAGAATGTCACCTCGCTTCCCTTTGGCAAGGTAGATGAACCCTAAAACAGGCCAGAGCATAATAATCAATTTCCCTCTTGAAGATGCTTTGAGAATATGAGTGTAGAAATATTGGAAAAATAAGTACCATATGCATAAATGTGTGTTTGATTGTAATTATTTTTTCAATCTCTGTCCTAATTTCTCCCATGGTAATGACTGTAGGAATCAAATTATTAAGGAAGATGACAATCAAGCCAAAAACAAACCCAGAGCAGTTAAATCAACAAAAACAACTGGAAATCATCAGAAAAAAGTTGTTCTTATAAACAAAGTGATTATTTGTAGATGAGGAGTATAGAACTTGACATGACCATGCCATTTTTAAGTAATATTTAGGAAATTTTAGCTTATCTGAAATGCTACTAATTAGTACATGGATTAGAAATTAGAATAACTGTGACTTTACATTAACTTTTAAAAGGGAGTAACTGTTCATCTGTGGTGGTTCATTTCTTCTCTGTAGATCTTTCTAGAGGATGACGGTACTCTAAGCATCACCTCTTAAATCTTTCCAGTCTTAGGGCCCAGGATTTAGCAGTGGTGCTGCATGCTTGCCTTGAAAGCACCAGCTCCCGAGTTCAATCCCCAAAACTGGGCTAGGAATATTAAATCTTCTTCACCTTGCTTCTTCCAAGATGTAAAATAAGAGGGGAGTGAGACCTTCTTTGTCTAGTACCTGGGGCTATCTTCTGCAGGGAGACAGGATAATTCTGGACATCAGAACAGAGCATGATTGAACCACAACTGTGCTCGCAGAACAAGAAATGTCACCCATTGATTATGAGCTGCTGGGAGGTTCTGGGTCCTGTGTATCTAGACAGTAGTATCTTGACATTTCAACCTTTATCAGTAAACATTGTCACTAAACATTGCGAACAAGGTTTTATGACTCTTCCTTCTGTTCTCTGGTGGCCACTGATCTATTAGGAGCCTAGCAAGTAAAATGTGGGTGAATCTATATTTAGCATATCCTCACTTCTTCCTTCAGAATGGCTGACACAGTTCTACTCCCATATATGATCGTTTTATGTCTACTGGTGTGTTCACTACTTTGGGAATCATAGCATCATTCCCTGCAAACATCCACAGTTGCTTCATTCTGAACTGCTTACTAGCCATGTACCATAAAAAATACCATATGCATAAATGTGTGTTTGATCTTAATTATTTTTTTCAGCACCCATGTGCTGGGTGCTGCCTTAAGCAGGTCTCAAATTTCTTTTCTTCTTATGTTTTTAATCTCTTTGTGTGGGTTTTTACATTGTATCAGAGAAAGTTTAGGCAATCAAGGTTAAGTTGATTTAAATTTTTACAAATGCTAAAATGGATAGCAGCTCATTTGTTGGCTAGTGCTAAGGGTATATCGTGTCAACAGGTGTTCACTAATTTAAAAGAATGTCTGATCCTGTGCTTTGAGCTCTAAGTTGAATCTCCAGTTCCAGCAGAGATCTAAGATGTCAACGAGGGCATTGTTTTAAGGAAGCAGAAATTGTAGTCTTGCTGGCACCTATGTTGTAATATCCCAGATATCATTATTTTATATTAGTGCTCCTTCACCTATATTGCTTCTCAAAACAGTGCTCTAAATATTCACTTATTAGTCAAACAATAAGTGTTCGAGGTGTATATTTGAGATCACTGATCTAGGGGAGGGTTGTTTAAATGGAAACAAGTGAAAGCCACTGACAGTACTGATGTTGCAGGAAATAGTTAGCAACTAACTTTCCACGGGGGAGTAGGGAGATTCAATGCATGGCATTTGCCCACTACCAGGGTGTAAATATTTCCACAGCAGCCACATCACACTATTGTCACAATATCAACTAACTTGCAAGTTTCTGAAAAGTTTGCAAGTAGTTCCAATGGAATCCCCTACCAGCATACTTCTTCCATATGCCTCCTAGCTAAGGTGTAGCAGAATATGTTACTCAATGGGAATGAATATAAAAAATGAGTATATAACTATCTAAATGGTTATTTAATGATCATTTAATGGTGCTGGGTTGCTAGTCTGAAATTCTCATTAGACATTTGGTGAGTTCATGATCCAAAATGCGTTAGGAATCACTAGCTAGATGGTATCTATAGCAGATATTACAAGAAACAGCTGGAGCCAAATATCTTCCCATTGAGTGTTTAATCCAGGCTGAATGTCTAGTATTAAAACTTAATTTCTTTGGCAAGATAAGTATCACATTAGAAAATAGAAATTCTCGATAGAGTAAGATGACATGAACCTGTTGTCCATGCTACTCAAGAGGATGAAGTAGGGGAATTGCTTGAACTCCAGAGTTTGAGACTAACCTTCACAACATAATGTGAGCTCACCTCCACGAATCAGTCAATAAGCCCATCTAGGAAGTGCACGAGTCCATCATCCTCATCATTCTTAGGAGTGATGATACGACACGGTGTGAAAGTTGGATGAGACCAAAGTTTTGAAGAAATGGAAAAGAGAAATGAATGTGGAGGGAAAGAGGCTCATTTGGGAGCAAACACGTGCCTAGAAAAACTACCTACAAATTCCTACAAATTCTGCACAAATTGGTAAAAGAAAGTAAAACTGATATGTAAAAAGCTTACATTCTTTCATATTTTTACAGTGACTCCTGTTTATTTACATGAGAAAACAAAGTGAAATTCAGAGAAACTATCTTCTCTTAAAAAATCCATCTCTCAGGAGATGATGATTGATTTAAAGCCAGAATAACAGTGGTAATATTTATTTCGAATACAGGATATTTTCCCTTTTGTTTTTCTATACCTCTAAAATGTAGAAACAACTTTCTTTTGCCAGATTTAATTTTACTCAGGAAGCACAGACCATTATGTTTCAGGAAGGAAAGTCAGAAGCAACATGTCTGAACATGATGAGACAACGTTACGGTTCAATAACAGCCTGGGACTGACTAGGTTCTCCTCTCTGAGGACAGGAGGGCACCCAGAGGTACCAGAGGGTGGCTGACTACTGTATAATGTGAAAACTGCAGCCAACAGTCCACCCCATTCATACACTGGATTTTTTTCAGGCAAAAAATAGCTCTGGACTTCCCATTGTGCAAGACCTTTTCCTGTGGACAGAGGTAGAGAAAACAAGCTCAACTTTTCTGGAGGTTACAGTGTGGAAAAAGACAAAGAACCCATGATAAATATATAAACAAACTGCTTCATCGCAAGTTCTCTGAAAGAGAAAATATGAGTGGTATCCATGAAACTTTTCAATACACAGATGGAGTAAGGATGATGTGTTAGAGGACATCAAAGTACTGAAGAACAGGACCTTCTACAAGATAAATGAATGCTTCTTTAGTTGAGTTGGAGTCATGTCATCTGACCAGGGTGGGAATTTAAATTTTGAAGTTCAGTACTTATGTGGTCAAAGATATGAAGTTCTAATAGTAAATTAAGTAAGTTAAGTTACTAGCTTCCAGAGAACTGCAAGAAATGCTGATTTAATCTCTCTGCCTCATTCAAAACTGCACCTCACCAACTTCCAAAAAACCCCATAGATAAGAGGATAGAGAGAAGGTAAAACCAACCTGGTTACAGTGATAAACAGGAGTACTCTAGCAGAAATTTTAAGCTTTGGTCTCTGTTGGGGTTATCGCTATACTAATCACATAAGCACCAGACAGAAGAAAAGCGAAAAAAAAAAAAAAAAAAGGACAATGAATACCTGAGGTTTGGCACAATGAGGAACACAGATAGACTCTAACCAGTCAAGCTGACAGTCCTCCCTAACTTCGACACAGAGATATTAAAACTGGGTGTGTTCTCTGCAATGTTTTTCTGTTCCCTGTGCAGCGATTCAACAGACTTCAAATGCAGAGTTGAGCCTACAATGGATCAGGCATTATTTTATTGTTAAGCTGCATTAAATCACTGATGGCCAAAAACATAACATAGCACTTTAGACATAGCAAGATCACATACTCTTGCAGCAGAAGAGCAGTGGAAAGCTCAGCCCATCTCCCTTCTGCTCCAGTTCCAAGCCATGTACACAGCTGGAAGCTTTCCATTTAGGCATCAACAAGGACATTTCTCGGGCTTTCCTGTGCTGACCTCACCTGGAGTTTCTTGGAAGTTTTGATTATACTTTCTAAGTGCGCCATGAAGAGCATCCTAAAAAAGTATTTGAAGACTAGAAGAAGACATGAAGGAAGTGTTAGAATATTGGACATGACATAATCCTCACAGCCAGACAAGAGCCTTTAAATCTAAGCTTGGCTAATTTCTATGAGAGCTTTGGTCAATTACTTAAACACTATATCAGTCAGAATCTAACTGGGATTCAAATACTACATGAATAAGTAAGGCAAAGAAATTTAATTCAGGATTTGCACAGGTGATGAGAGAGCTTAGAAGTTCCTCAGAGGATAATCAGCAATGTAGACAACATCAGTAGCAAGAAGTCTTGCCGTAAGAGCAGAGGGAAGAGAAGGATGGAGGAGCAATGTGACAGCCTGAAGCTAAAATGGCCTTCTAAAAGCTGGCACACAGAGGTCTTGCTGATGCTTTGTGAAAGCAAAAGAAGAGTTGCAGCCACAGCAAGGGACTTGGGGTAGAAATGGATGAAATGAAAATCTCCTGGCCTTTGTTCTACCCACCCCTTTCCAGCTGCTCATCAGCACCTGAGAATGAGCAGACCAGGCCAGGACCTACCATCCCAGATGTCCAGAGGGCACAAGCCAAGGAGATCAGCTGCCCTGTAACAGAAAGCTTGACCCAAGGTGGGCAGCCCATCATAAAGTCAATATTGTTAGTCACTCTCAAAAAAGATTGAAAGTGTAACCAGAGCTGTGCTGGTAGACTTTTAACAACTAACTCTTTGAGAAGTCCTATCCTATAACATGAATATTCCCATTATAGCTAATTACAAATACATATGCATTGAACATAGATCTGGGAAGACTGGTGTGTGCACATGTGCACAAGCCAATTCCAGTACAACACAGAAAGTAAATGTATGAAGAAAAGAGGAAACACACAGTACTCATATTTTAAAAT
Organism: Petromus typicus; assembly: GCA_004026965.1. Classification (NCBI taxonomy): domain Eukaryota; kingdom Metazoa; phylum Chordata; class Mammalia; order Rodentia; family Petromuridae; genus Petromus; species Petromus typicus. The sequence goes on along the minus strand of PVIR01007474.1, from coordinate 8,642 downwards.
TGGAGAGAAATGGGTTTTTGACTTTGTTTAACAACCACTTTGCAGATTAGGATTCTACCTCATTTGAGTATGCAAATTCCTTATCACCTGAGGATGGTCAACTAGATAATTGATTATTATGTAGAGGTATTTTGGAAGCAATCTGCATGATGTAGGTAATAAAGCATGGCATGATGGTTGGCTTGTTCTTCAGAGACAAGAATCCCCATTCATTCATCTTATTTTGGAGTGAAGTTGTAATCTTTGGCCTTTATGAAGCCTTGTGTTTGTCCATGGAAATATATCAGCCTTTAAGACATGAATTCTCAGGAAGAATTATTTTGCAACTAATTTCAGTGCAAATGATATCGCCATGCTATCTAGACGCTTTCTCTTTTCCTTTCTTTAGTATCTGTCAGGCTGTCCCTTTAGCATCTGAAAGGCTGTCCCTTTCCTCATCTCCCATTTATTTGTCATCTTGTCAGGAAGAAAACAAGGGGAAAATGGCAGACAGAACTCCTCACAGACACTGATGTGCATCATGCTTGTGTTTTGGATTTGCTGACTTCTGTGATTATGCAAAAGTAATGTAGTCAACACCAGATCAGTCCATTGTTCTGAAGAGCTCTCCACAGCCTCTTTGAGTTACTATTGCTTTCAACAATATAGGAGACAATCTCTTGAGCACACATTGATTCTTGTATTTTAATGTGGTATTGACAGGAAGGAAAACATGCTGTAGAGAAGGTTCCCTGTCATGTTTGTTTTATACACATGGGTCTAATCCATAGCAGGTTGGAAATATTTAGAAAGATAGCATCTATTGAACATATAACTGCTTTTTCCTTGTTATCATACCCAAAACAATATAACAAATATTTATTTAGAATTTAAATTATGTTAGAGGTTATAAGTAATCTATGGTGAACCAATGTAGACAGGAAGATATGCTTAGGTTGTATGCAAATACGCAAAGGACTTGAGCATGTGCAGACTTTTGGTCTCCATGAGGGGAGGCTGGATCTTAAAGGGCAATTTATGAATGTGATATCAAACAACACAAATATTTCAACATGTATCTAAGTTTGTACAAGTCAAATAGCCTTGGCAAAATGTGTCTTTTAAATTTTCCCATCTGCCTACCTGTTTGCGTTTAAATCAGTCAAATGTTAGTCTGTTTATTTATTTTCACTTTCAAAAATATTAAAGAGTGCGTGCGAAGGAAAGAGATCATAATAAGGAGGAGAAAGAAATTCTTTTTCATTGTTTAATTTTAATCTTTTTTATTGAAATCTGTATTGGTACATTACATATACACATCATGATTGCACTCAACAATGGGAATTTGTACCAGTATATGACACAAATTAATTCTCATTTTTTCCCATAGCCCTACCCACCCTACCTCCCCTATCCCCTATATACATAAACTTTGTTTCCTTTCTTTTTTTTATAATCTCATTATTTTTCCCCATTCACCCTATTTCACTTTGAGTATTTTCTATTTCACAATATATAACATACAATTCCAGAACTCATTTACATCTTTATTTTCTCATACCAGAGAAAAGATGCAATATTTACATATCTGTGACCTATTTATTTCACTTATGAGGATATCCTCAAGGTATGTCCCTTAAGTATAAATGATTCAAACTTATTATTTTTTATGGCAGGGTAATACTTCATTCTGTAAAAGAACCACAGCTTTCTAGAAAGAAACTCTTACTGCTAAAATGTTTCTATTGTAGGATAATGGATGATAAAGAGGAGACACCACCATAGTCACTGTCATCAGTGTTCACCAAGGGTAAGCTGGAGGAGCTCTAGGAGTAGCAGGGTAGGTTATTCAGGGACAATGCTCAGAAGAAATGCCTAAAGATCTGAAGTGTACATAAAGGGTTGCAATGAGGAAGGACCGAATAATAGTGACAAAGTCAAGAGATTATATTAAAATCTGGAATTTAAACAATAGATAATTCTATATCTCACCAGGTGCCGGGTCTACCAGCCTGCCTGAAACAACCCCAATGCCTGGGAAGATGTGAGAAATCCTGGTTTCCATGTCTCTGGACTTCAAGCAGCAAAGGATAGTAACTGCGGAGGGAGAGCCCCAGCTTAGGGCCCCGAAGGAACTTCAGCAAACAAAAAGAGAAACAGACAGAGGGAAGTGGACTTCTGACTAAGAAAACAGCCATGAGTTTGGAGCAAATGATGTGAGCAAAGTCCAGAGGAGACTGTAACTCTGAGGAGAGGCCAAGAGGATGGAGGGACATTAGAGAAACACAGAAAGTCTTTCAGAAACACGAGCCAGATACCAGTTAGTATCTGTGTTGAACAAACTAGTCAGTCAGGAAAAAAGAGAACAGAAAGCCCTTCCAAATGAAACAAACTAACATGCAAAACAATAGAGACCAGTTTTAAATCTATCTGCCACTCCCTTTTTGCAAGTTCACACCTGTGAATTTTTGTTTTAGCTGAGTAATATTCCATTTTATTAAAAAACACCTATATTTCCTTTTTAAAAAAATTTTTAATCTTTATTGGTACATTACATATATGCATCATGATTGCACTCCATAATGAGGATTTGTACCAGTATAAGACACAACTTAATTCTCATTTTTTCCCATAGCCCTACCCACCCTACTGCCCCCCCATATACATACAATTTGTTTCCTTACTTTTTTGTTACAATCTCATCATTTTTCCCCCTTCACCCTATTTTACATTGAGCATTTTCTATTTCACAATATATAACATACAATTCTAGAACTCATTTACATCTTTATGGAGACTCATGCCCAGCAGCAATCAGTACCACATGCCACAGTGGTGGTGGCTTATGCCTGTAATCCCAGCACTCAGGAGGCAGAGGCAGGAGGATTGCTGTGATGTGAGTTTGAGGCTGAGCTCAGGACCAGCCTGAACTACAAAGCAAGACCTTGTCTCAAAAAAAAAAAAAGAATCCCCACATCTCAAAAGTAAGAAAATAATGAAAAAATAATATATTCCACAAATAAGAGATATGATATGGTAGAGAAATACATTTAAGGATTCTCAGTATAATTCATCATTGGGAAAATTCAAATGAAATGTATAATGTACAATCAGTATAGTGCTACTGGAAGATGTAAAATTTTAAATATTGGCTGTATCAAGTGTTAACTTGATAAGGATGCAGAGGAACTGGAATTCTTACACTGGTGATGAGAATGTAGAATTTTTTAAACCACTTTTGAAAACAGCTTGAGTCTTAAGAAGTTGAATACACAAGATGAGAACACAGTGAAGTAGAGAGGGCCCCTAAACAGAGAGGAATGGCTCCCCAATAAAAAAGCACGAACTTGCACACATATTCATAAGTGCAATGGGAAGACCAAATCACAGGTAACAGTGATAATCCTTCCAAAGTCCCCTCAAACAGGAAAAAGTTTTAGAACAGATTCTGTTTTAAAATGCTCAGAAGGAATCAATTCTCCTTGACCTTCAAACTTCTACCTCTGGAGTTATGATATTATATTTCTGTTGTTTACTACCAAACAAAAGTATTGACATAAAATCAACTTCTATCTACTGAATGATCAGCATTCCCCTTATTATTATTTCAACCAAGAGAAATAAAAGCATCTGTTCCAAGATTTGTAAATAATCTTTCTTTATACCTTCACAGTTAATATCCCCAAGGTTGAAGAGCCAAGGAATGATTAACAACAATATGTCCCAATATTTGACTACTACCATCAATGACAATGGAGTGAAGTATTCATATAAGAAACAAATCCAAAAAAAAAAAAAGAAAGAAAAGAAAAGAATCAAATCCAAGAAAGTGCAAACTACAAAATTCAAACCATTCTATAATGATGAGAAGCAAAGAAGTGGTTTCTTAGTGTGTGGAGGAAAGGCTGCAAGGGGCAAACACAGAAGAGAAGAAAGATTTTTAAGGTATTTGATGTGCTCACTATCTGTGATGGTTTCACAGGGATATACTTATGTCACAGTGTATTATATTGTACATTTTAAATATGGGCACTTATCGCATGTAGATTATAGCTCAGTAAAGCTGTTTACTGAGAGAAAGAAAACGGACTGGCTGGAAAGTCCTGCTGTTCCAGATGCAGAGGCACAGACCATGTCCATGGAATGCGGAGGGTAAGAGCTGAAAGAAAATAAGTTTTCGAAGCTGTGCAGAAGAATTTACACTTACTCTTAGTGAAGCAGGGTGAGGCAGGCCTGTAATCCTAGCACCGAGGAGGCTGAGATAGGAGGATCGCTGTGAATTTGAGGCCAGACTGAACTATAGAGTGAGACCCCAAACACAAGAAGAGCAACCAAGAATTTGTGTGTATTGCTAAACCCGTGGGCATTTAAAAAATGAGTGTGTGTTTGTGTTTCATAGTAAAGTTGATTTATGCATCCTATTTCTGTTGATTTATCTATCTCACCAAAATGACTAAGTCAAATTATAACAAACTGCCTTCTCCAACTGCACAGTAAACACCCTAACCTGTGTGAGTCTTCTCCACTTCACACCCTGCTCTGACCTGATCTCCCTGTAGTGCGCTGATGAAGACTGACATCCTCCATGGGATCCTCTAGTAATGAGAGTTAGTTCTGTGACTAGTTCTGGAAAATGTTCTCTTTGTAATCCACTTGCTACAAAGACTGCTACGGCCGTATGATTTTTCCCTGATGACCTCTCTTCTCTTCTTCCTGGAAAGAAGACCTTTAGCTTTAAGAATTCCTCAGTCATCTCAAATCCTGCACATTGTGGTTTTTGCATAACCCGAGCTGATCTAAATCTCTTTGAAACAGTTTTTATCTTATAAGGAAGGGGCTAATAACACAGGACTCATGGTGTTGGAGAGAGGATATTCAGCTACAACATGTGTAAACCCCCAGCAGAGACATGCAGACAGAATTGAGCTTCATTTCCTCTAGCTGGCTTTCATCTCTTCCTATCTTTCTTCCTTGTATGTGTATCTCTATCAAATGATGAGATAAGACTATCAGATTTTATTGCACAGGTACCTACTTAGTAGGGTGTAAATCCATGATCTGTTCCTAAAACACATTTTTTAATATGGAAATATATATATAAAACTGAGAATGTCATTGTGAGAAAGATAGATTCAGAGTTGGCCTGGGGAGGAGCCCTAGCATGGATTTAATCAGTCCAGCCAAGGATTTCAAAACAAGGCCAAATTCTTGGGACACATAATACAAAATTTATGAACTTACTGAAACTGATTTATAAACTGATAAAGGATAATGTAACCATATAGAGCCGGTTGCAAAATAACCAGAGGGTAAAATTGAAGTTTTATTAAAATGACCTCAATCATTTTATCTCACACCTGCGCTGGATAAATAGCCACTTTTGTAGGACCTGTGAGTACGAGGGAACTTCTGCCCCCTTTTTTCAATGCATGATGCACCAGATTTAGAAGAGTGTCACCCCAGGAAATGAGGCTCACACCAGAGTGAATTGAATGGACTTTTATTGTATTTACTTTGCGCTAGACTCTATGATGAAGGAACATTAAAAACATGTTCCCTGGAGAGGGGCCTTCAATACAATAGAGAAGAAAAGCTTACTAACACTGAGAATGGTGAAGGTACAAGGTACTGAGGAAGCACAAAAGAGTAGTTGAGGGAAGAGGGCCGATATTTATATTCCACTAACAAGCAAATTTTCCGAATTTAAAATTCATTCATTCATTCTACAAATACTATTTCTGGTAAACAGCAAGGATAGTGACAGGCATTGAGCAATAGCATTCAAAACTTTTTTCAATGAGTTGACTTATTACATATTTGCTATTCTTTCTCACCAGCTCAACTAAGTTTCTGGAGGACAGAGACTGTTTGTATTTTCATAGCAATAAAATAACTGATATTTTTGTTGTTCAATATTGAACGAAACAATATAATATCAATTCGAATGAACTGTCTTGGTTAAAAGGTAGCAGGGAATAACAGGAAGCTCTCAAGGTAGTGACAGGAAGTATCGTTTGTGATCCCAAACCTTCAGGGATCCTGTTTCTCAGGTGGGCAAGTTCGTTGTTAGTGCTCTCGAGCAAGCGACATGACCCATGGGTATGTCTAGTGGAAAGGCTTTGGACCAAATCCCTTTATGAATTTACAGTTTGCCATGGGAAATGGGGTGTGTGTGGGGAAAATCTAGGGTTTTATCAGAAATTTAAGGCTGTGAATAGCAATATTCATATGTATTTTAAACTTCCAATTTAGAGGTTTTTTTTAATTTTAATGCAATAGAAATAGATATTAAGGGCAATATAAAATACTCTCTATTTGTATAAAAATAAAATAAAAAATTATAAATAAATTTATAAATAAAATTAGAGATGGTTAACATACTACTTATGATCGTAAAAGAATGGCCCATATGTTACTCAGAATATAAGTCATAGAAAACAACAAAAAAGACTTTCTTACAAAGAAGAAACAAACAAAAGGACAAGCATTCTCTTCAGTGCATAAAAGAAATCAGTAGTATAAATGAAACAAAGTATCTTGAGATATTTTGGAAATAACAGAATAGATAATATATCATATATATATATATAATTTTTCATATAAGAGAAAAGAAACCATGTGACATTTAAACTTGTATTATGTGACTTATTTCACTTCACCTTACATTCTCAAATTGCACCAATTTGCCTATGAATGTCTCTAAATTATCTTTATGGCAGAGTAGTACTCTGCTGTCACTGTGAATAAATGCTACATTTTCTTTATTCATTTATCTGTTGATAAACATATGAGCTTTTCCCCCAAGATATAGCTATCATAAATTGCACTGTTATAAACATGGATATGCATGTATCTCTGTAATATGATGTTGGCTTTATCAGAAATGTGGATCAATGGAACAGAACAGAGGAAGCAGAGACAGCCTTGGGCAATTCAGATATTTGATTATGACAAAAAAGCAAAAGACATATGATGAATGAAAGACAGCTTCTTTAAGAAGTACTGCTGGGAAAATTGGCTCTTCACCTACAGAAGACCAAGTTCTAACCCATATATGTCACCGTGTACTAAAATAGATCAAAGATCTGAATATGAAACAAACACTTAGTCTTCCTAAAGATAAACTAGGTAAAACCTTGAAGAAATAGGTATAGGCAAGGACTTTCTAAGCAGAACTGAGAAGGCACAAGATATAATGTAAACAATCCACAAATGGAATATAAAATCAAAAAGCTTCTGCACAGCAAAGCAAACAACAGAGTGAAGAAACAACTTGTAGAATTGGAAAACTGTCAGCCATTCATAAGATAACTAACATCTAGAACACATAAAGCACATCTTCCAAGTTAAACTCTTCAAAATGAAAGACCCAGTGAAAATTTGGGAACAGAAATTAATAGACACTTCTCAAAAGTAGTACAAATGGCTGATAAATAAATGGAACAATATCCAGCTTTGGTGGCTATTAGAGAAATGCAAAGAGAAATGGTGAGATACCATCTTGCCCCAGAAAGAGTGGCTGTCATCATGAAATCAAATAATAAAAAATGCTGGTGAGGTTGCCAGGGAAAAGAAACTCTACATTGTTATTTAAAAGTAAACTAGTTGGGCTGGGGATTTAGCTCAGTGGTTCCGGCGCCTGCCTTGCAAGCACAAGAGCCCGGGTTCAAACCCCGGTAACCACATACCATACTGAGTGTGTAGACTCACCCCAGCAGCAATCAGTACCACATACCACAGCGTTGGGCGTGGTAGCTCACTCCTATAATCCCAGCACCCAGGAGGCAGAGGCAGGAGGATTGCTGAGTTTGAGGCTGAGCTCAGGGCCAGCCTGAACTACAAAGCGAGACCCTGTCTTTAAAAAAAAAAAAAAGTAAACTAGTAAAACCACTATGAAAATCAGTATGGAGATTCCTCATTAAATTAAAAATAGAAATTTCATTTGAACTAGCTATTGTCCCTTAGGTTTTATCCAAAAATAGTTCTGTAAATCCAGTCTTAGCAGTATCTCTGAAGAGAACTTTTTATCTGTCACAGTAAATTTAAAAAAACAAAAACAAAAACAAAAACAAACAAAAAACCCCACAGAACATTAGAAGAAAATGATCTTTGTTAGAAATGTAGTCCAGGCTCATCCCTTTCCTGGTGTCCTTGTATATATCACTCTATCTTATCACAACAGCTTTCTGATTTGAAAATTTTGCAGGCTTTCAGATTGAAAAAATGAAATCAAGAACACAGAACACTGCACAAATCCAGGGTAGAAAAGCAAGAGTTTACTTGAAAGGCCACAAATTGCTACTACCCTAGATAGAATTCATAGAGCCTTCTACTTTACTCTATTTTGTAAAAATGGTTTGGCAATCGGTCACCCAACCTTTGCTCAACCTTTTTCCTCATGGGAATTTTTACATGCCAGAGTAGAGACACTACACAGACTATGGTTGAATCACTCTAATTCTTCTTTTTTTATAATTATCTTTATTGGTACATTAAATATACACATCATGATTGCACTCCATAATGGGGATTTGTACCAGTATAAGACACAACTTAATTCTCATTTTTTCCCATAGCCCCACCCACCCTACCACCCCCCCATATATATAAAATTTGTTTCCTTACTTTTTTGTTACAATCTCAACATTGTCCCCTTTCACCTT
>PVIR01007473.1:37020-60916 GCA_004026965.1 Petromus typicus | reverse complement strand
CAATACTGGGTGTGGAGACCCACACCCAGCAGCAACCAGTACCACATACCACAGTGCCGGGCGTGGTGGCTCATGCCTGTCATCCCAGCACTCGGGAGGCAGAGGCAGGAGGATTGTGATGTGAGTTTGAGGCTGAGCTCAGGGCCAGCCTGAACCACAAAGCGAGACCCTGTCTCAAAAAACCTTAAAAAAAAAAAAACAAAACAAAAGAATCAATAGAAATACTTGTTGGATCTAAAAGCATGTCCCTTTTATGTAGTATTATTCTCATGTCTTTTTATGTGTTGACTAGCATTATTTATTTAATTTACCTTCCTCTAATTCTCAGCTTTCAATAACTAATGGAGTTTTAATTAAAATATAATGGATAATATATAACTTAGTATCTTGTAACCTGGCTCAGATATATTTGTAATTAAATTTTATGCAGGTATTTATATTCTTTCCATGCAACATCAAAACAAGTATCACATAGAGAGAGGAATTTTTGTATATAACTAACATTACTGTACTATACTCTACTTTTTGTCAAAAAGTTCATGCTCCATTTTAAACAAAATGAAAGAAAAATTAATGTATAAATACTGTGAAGTAAAATTCATTATGTATTACTTCACTTCATTCCAGGATTATGTCATTAGGTAACATGAAAAATCAAAAGACAACTTTGTTTTCTAGACTAAAGTAGTTTGGAAAAAAGTAGGAAATGTGGGAAAATAAAGAGTTTGAAAAACATATATACATTAAAAATTAAAAGGATGGTAAGCAAACATCCTTAGGCAAAAATGCAAGAGCTTGTAGTAGCCAAGAATTTCTTTGGTTTAATTTCTGCTTTTCTCCTTTGTGGCCACATCTGGCCCTTTTAAAAAAAATCTCTGCCAAAGAAGCTAATGAAATGCTTTTGTGAAGAAGCATTATTTGGTTTTCATTTATAAACAAATGGTTATTTATTTCACATTGCAATTAAGCTTTACCAAGTCCTGCACATATCCCCTATGTGTAGTGTGACTATTAATATTTAGGCGCATCTGTGTTCTCCCATTGTCTCCTCACCTTTTGAAGAAATGCTACATCACATAAAGCAGAAATATGTACCATCAGCTCATATTTGAGACGTCTTTCAAAATTGCCCCATAAGGAAGTCCTTGATGAAAAACACTTAGAAGGAATGATAAATAAAAATAACAAATATTTACAATAATTTTAAGAAACCAATTTTGTTGAATTATTTACTAAGGACTTTAAGCAAAGAGGGAGGTATATACAAGTTCAGAATTACTAAATTGTGTACTTTAAAAGGTAAAAGAGGGCCAGGGAGTTAGCTCAGTGCTTCTGGCACCTGTCTTGCAAGCGCAAGGACCTGGGTTCAATCCCTGGATACCACATACCGTACTGGGCATGGAAACTCACACCCAGCAACAACCAGTACCACATACCACAGTGCCGGGTGTGGTGGCTCATGCCTGTAATCCCAGCACTCGGGAGGCAGAGGCAGGAGGATTGCTGTGATGTGAGTTTGAGGCTGAGCTTAGGGCCAGCTTGAACCACAAAGCGAGACCCTGTCTCAAAAAAACAAAACAAAACAAAAAAGGTAAAAGAAATTTTAGATTTTTGTGAGCATTAGCTCTTAGTTTTTATGCACTTCAGTTGAACCAGAATTAGTCACTGGCTTGTAGAATATAGGTAATGATCTTATCCATTATCAGCAAAAATAATCCTCACTTAGATAGTTAGGTGATAGATATGCCTAAATACTGAAGAACCAGTAAATCTTTTCTTTTGAATTAATATTAATTTTCTATAAGATGGTTTGCTTTCAATAAACAAAAAATAATTATTTCCTCTTAGATGACAGGTCCAACCTTCATGAATATTTATATGTATATTTTGATATCTCTATGTAAGACTGTACATATATCCAAATCTATTTCAATCTTAAATTCAAAACAATCCTCAATATGTTGATTTTCTGAATAAGACCTCAAATTAATAATTATCAAAAATAGTGAAATGGAATTATATCCAACTAAAAAGCTTCTGCATTACAATAATGAACAACTATAAAGTGGGAGACAGTATTTACAAACTGTGAATCTAGGGAAGGACTAATATGAAGAATATATAACCACTTAATAGCAAAAAGTAATAATGACAAAAGTAATCTAAATTTTAACAAAATATATCTGTACTTTTATCTTTATTTGAATATTATTCACAATAACCAGTACAGTACAAGGAATTAAACTATTCTTCAAAAGCTGAATAAATTAGGAATACTAGTCACATAATAAGAATGCAGTCTTGTAATATGCTATGAAGTACACTAAATTTAGTTAAATAAGCCAAGCATAGAAAGATATATATCACTTATTCTCACTCCACAGAACCAGATCTGGCACACATACCTGTGATCCCAGCACCGAGGAGGTTGAAGCAGGAGGATTGGTACAAGTTTTAGACCCACCCAGGCTACAGAATGATTTCAATGACAGCACTGAAAAGCAAGACTCTGTCTTAAAAAAAAAAAAAAAAAGTGTACTACAATGTTTGGGAGAAAAGTTGGAATGTGTGAAAAAAAAATATCTACAGTACATTATGGTTAAGAGTATTTCATTAATTATTTCAAAATAGAAGTGAGGATTTTCATTTTTAACTACAGCTGATCATGAATTTATGACATAATATGCATGCTAAATGTGCTAATTTGATTATTACACAATACATGTCAAAACATCACATTCTATACCATAAAAATTTATACCTAATACACAACAATTGAAATTCTGTAAGGTAATCTACTTCCTTTAAAGGTTCATTTTTTAACTTGAGAAATTATTAGAAAATTAATTCTTGGGAAATATTTAATATTGATAGATGACTTGGAAATAACTAGAAGATGAAGGTTTATAAGGTAAGAAAGCATCTCCATGATTGGAGTAGGAACAATGAAACATGATAATATATGTGGAGGTAAAAGAAAAACACTCCTTGGTGGGAAAGAATGCTATGAAGGAAGGACTTATCAGTGAAGGCTGCAGTGCAGACAAAAATGCTATAGTGAAATCTAAGATTTAGAATGGCAAAAGTTTCCATTAAAACAAAAGTTAGATTTGTGGTCTTTAAAGACGGTAAACAGGGAAATCAGTATAATGGCTATGCAGCATTTTAAGTGACATGTCTCAGTATTTTAAACACACGCAAGAAGATTAAGTAAAGTGATGAAAGGAGGACTGGAGATAAATTCAGCCCACATATTGATTTGCTTTAGGAAATGAGCAAGAGGAAGGTAAAAAGAAAGCCTTCTAGGTCTCTAGTTTGTTTGATTAGGCAGATGGTGCTGCAATCAGTAAAGACAGAGATGAGCAGCGAAATAACTATGTTTGGGGAGCATGGGAGGAGAATGGTGTGTTCTGTTTTAGACTTGTTAATTGTGCCCTTTTCTTTTTCTGTGCCACATCAGAGTAACAGCAGTTTTATTTAAGGAATGAAGAAATTAAAAACAGCACTGTGCAGTACTAAAAAACAGAATATAGAAATGAAAAGATGCTATTTTCTAAAGGAAGCTTCACGTCAAATGTGAATATTATTAAATAACCATTCTATCTCTTTTTATTACCAGGCATGATGCTATCAATCTGATCTTGCATATGTCATGCAAATACTTCCCTGATGGAAGTACTCCCCACACACTGAGTTTGTGCCACACTGAGAAAGATATTAAAAGGATCAATGAAAATAACATATAATATTGAGTTATAAAATACATATGAAATACTAATCAAATATAGCTATTGTAGTCCAACAAAAGTAAGGTAAAATTGTTCACTAAATAATTGCTTTAAAAATCAAAATTTCAGTTCCTTCTTTAAAGAACAGTTTTGTTTTGTTTTGTTTTTTTCCCTATTCCTATGGGTAAAAGAATTTTCTCAATCACTCTAGTGAATTCTTTCCTGCTTTTAACCAAAGCATAATGGTTAGGCATCCTGAAGAAGTCACATTGTGCTTACACAGAGTCACCAAGCAAAAGAAAAAATCTATATCTACTGAGTAGTGTATAGTGGGTAGTATTTTGTCTGTGAAAGGAAAAAACAAAGATGAGAAAAAATACATTTTTGTGGCAATGAGAAAAATTTTTGAATAACAAAGATAAAAACAAAGCAAAACAAAATAATGCTGCCTCCTTTGCCACACTATTATTACTTACTTGTATGTGAATGAATAGAGAAGATAAAATTAATGCTATCTCAGCAACTGCAATACAGTTGCTTGAGTTCCCATTTGACTAAACAAATGGGGTAAAGGAAAACTACTTGATCTCTCAGTGTTTACTGATCTTTCAAGATTGAAACAGCATGCACTTAAACTTTGTTTCTCAATTCTTTCTATTTGGTGAGGGTTACTCATTGATTGCTTGATTTTCTAAAACTTTTTACTTATTTGATTTAAGATGTTTGATAAAAAATATAAAGTATTTTAATTTACAAACTAATGGAAAGTGCTAAAACAGTGTAAGACATTGTAGAGTAATCAACACTTTTGACTGAATGAATTGTGTTGCTTTAGGAATCATTAAAATACATTTCAGTGTCTTTTAAAATTTAGAAATATAGAAATAAAGGTTTTATCATTTTATTTTCATATAGACATTATTTTAGCAATACACTCCAAGCAAAGAATGGATTAAAACTGCACACACACAGACACACACACAGACAAACACACACACACACACACACCCCAAACCACTTACTCAATGACATATATTTAATTGATTTTTATAACAAGGGATTACACTAATTTTAAAACATATTTTTATACACAGTACAACAAACATTGAAGATGTAATTTCTGTCAAGAATATTCTTTGCAAGGTAAATTTGTGGGAGCATTTATTCACTTTCTGCCTATTAATCCTTCAAAGTTTATTTAAAAATGCAAATGAGAGTTTGATAATCTTGGGTTCAAGATATCATCATTATTCTCTTTTACTGAAATATTTTCTTAAAGTGCAATCTCAAAGAAAACGGAAATATTGTAATTTTCACAATAAATTTATTAAATGGTTATTCTTTAAATAGCCAACATTTTAAGTAGTCAAAAGAGCACATTCTTTTACTGATATAATGTTTAAAGCACTACAGATTTACAAAGTAAGTTTAGATTTAGTTTTAAGAAAAAGAAACAAAAGATATGTATCTTACACTTGAAGGTCAATAGATTCAGCTTCTATCAGATTAGGATAGATGAGTTCAGAGAACCTCATGAAAACTCTTGCTTCAATTTCCACTCAGTTTGTCTTTCTCTCAAGTGATAGTATCAGTTGCAAGAGGGCGAGGTGGAAAAAAAAAAAAAAAAAAAAAAAAAAAAACAGTCTGTAGGTAATCCGAACATAAAGAACACGCAGTGTCTGCTAAAAATAAGTGCCCATATTGTAGGAAGGTCTAATAGGAAGCAGGGTGCTTGTCACGGAATTGGTCTGAGAAGCCGCATAGCCAGAGGTGATAGATATCAGCTGGAGGTCATAATCTGTGCCAAGATGGTACCAGAAGTCAGCAGACACAGCTACTAAAAATTCACTGTTTTTATCAGTGATGCTTGAAATCAGAAGGCCAAGGTCAGATACAGCTGAGAAGCCAGTCTGAGAGCTGGGATATTCTGCTTGGAGGGGCTGCAAGTAATTCCATTTAAAACATTTTATTAATAAAAATTGAAGTAGTTATATAGACTATGTACACAATACTTATAAACTAATATTTGACAATATTAATTTCTATATTTAAGTGTATTATTTATCATTTATTAACAAATTGTGTTCCAATATTCTACCTCCATGCACATTCCATTTTTGAGTTTAAGGGACAGTTACCAAACTGAATAATGCTGCTGAAACATGACAATGTTTTCTTTCGTCTTTGTCTGGATATAGTAAAATACTGCATTGCTTGTTTCTGACATGTTCAAGGTACAATTTATCTCTGGGAACTTGATATCCTCAGCAGTGACTCTTACATGATAAATCTCTGTGATTTTTTTTTCAATAATAGAGTATTTATTTTTAAATGAATTCACTTTTCAGAGCAGCTTTAGATTCACAGCAAAACTGAAGAAAAGGTTTTGAGATTTTCCTTATCTCCTGCCACACTGATGTTCTTATCAACACCCCTCACCAGCTTGATATATTTATTGCAGCTCATGAGCCTATATAGACACATCTGTAATGACTTATAACTAGTAGTTTAAATTATGACTCACTTTGGGTGCTGAATATTTTGCTGTTTAGGAAAAATTTCTAACAAATAGCCACCATCAGAATACAGAAAGTTTCAGGCCGGGGATATAGCTCAGTGGTTCCTGCGGCTGTCTTGCAAGCGCAAGGACCCATGTTCAATTCCTGGTAACCACATACAATACTGGGCATGGAGACTCACCCCAGCAGCAACCAGTACCACATACCACAGTGCCGGGTGTGGTGGCTCACGCCTGTAATCCCAGCACTCGGGAGGCAGAGGCAGGAGGATTGCTGTGACGTGAGTTGGAGGCTGAGCTCAGGGCCAGTCTGAACCACAAAGCGAGACCCTGTCTCAAAAAAACTTAAAAAAAAAATACAGAAAGTTTTGTCGCATTTGGTATTTCATAGTGAATTTTGAACATAGAAACTTTATACTGAGCTTCATCCTCTTTTTATTTTATTTTAGTTTTTACTTTGAGGAAGAGTCTCACTAAATTACAGTTCTACAGACTGATTGAAGTTATTATTCTTTCCTGAATCTCCCAGAGTCATAGAGACTATTTTTACTCTCCTGGAAATCTGGGTATGGGCCCTCTTTCTCACTACCCACAATCTTGAAAACCACTAATGTCTTACTGCCATAATTTTATTTTCTCTGTTGCATGTATGTTGTTCATTTATCAAATATTGGCTTACTCTGAATATGTGGTTCAAATTTCAGGGCTCCTTATTCTTCTTGTGGACCACATTATCTCTCCTAATTGCTTTAACTTGAAGCTAATTCCTAAGCACCTGTCCTTCAAATTTATTTTTCTCTCTGAATATGTAAATATTTTGAGTTTTATTTCCATATATAATCCTTAGTCATATAAATTGCTTCAGCCAATTTTTTTTTTTTTTTGAGGCTGGATCTCACTCTTTGTAGTTCAGGCTGGCCCTGAGCTCAGCCTCAAGCTCCCAGTAACCCTCCTGCCTCTGCCTCCTAAGTGCTGGGATTACAGGCGTGAGTCACCGTGTCCTTCACTGTGGTATGTGGTACTGATTGCTGTGGGCATGAGTCTCCACACCCAGCATTGTTGTATGTGGGATCATAAGGGAGTGCTTCAAGTCTGGCTAGGGCAAGTGAACTGTGTACCTGTCTCCTGAGCCTAAAGGTTGAGACTCTGTCTCCCTGCAGATTTGGAGACCCTTAGGGGCTTGAGCACACTGGCTCCCACACCTTGAACCTTGTCAGTGGCCATTTTGACAACCCCACCCCTCTTATCTCTCACCCATTGACTCACCTTCCCGCATAGCTAATGCCATATAGACCACCCACTCACAGAGTTCTCTTATTGGGCAAAATCCTAGGTCAAACCTATAAACCCTCCCTTCCTCCTAGCCTTCACCCCACCCTGTGACCTTTTGCCATATATGTAACACTTAAGCCTGAATACATCAGAAGTTCCAGAAACATTCCCCAGGGTCTGTGCTTGACTCTGTGCCTCATCCTCTCCGGCCCGGAAAACCTCACATAGACAACAACCAACAGGATCAAATCTGGACCCTTGCACTTGAAAAGCAGGTTCCAAAACAACTGAGCTAAATTCCAGGCCTTCAGACAAAAAAATTTAAATATATATTTAAGATAAACGTTAGTTGACTGAAACTGTGCACATGTTTTTACCTATGCAAAAGCACACAGATAAGTTTCCTTCTGCTTCACTTTTCCCATACAAAGTGCTTAGGATAACATTCAATTAGATAAGCATCAGCATTCCCCCATCTGGATTTATAAATATTTCCATGGGTTCATCCATTATGTTCATAATGTTTTGCTTTAAGATTTTATTTTATATATTCTGCTTTTATTTATATACACTGGCCTTATAATGTTATCACCAGGTTTAGCTTTTTGCTTTAATTATCTTTCAGTTATCAAGTTAACAGTTAATCAAGTTAACAATAAAATGTAATCAGCATCTTCCAAATATTCTTATAAAATATAGTACTTGAATACACTGTCATTCATATGCACAAAATGTAAGAGCTAACTAATTATTACATTTCACCATGAAGAAGATATTTTATGGCATAACAATTTCTTTCTTTTCTCAGAAAAGTTATTTTAAAAATACATTAGCTTCTTGTGTGTGTCTCTGCAATGCAATTATTAGGCTACCTGTGCCACTATTGATGGTTTCAAGGGCAGATATCAGAAAATAAGGGAAGGAAAGAGGAACTCAGATTCTCTACTATGTAGTGAGACAACTAGGAAAAAAAATTAGCAATATTGAGCTCTTAGGTGCTAAGTAACCTTGAAGTCTCAGTCTCTGAAAAGGGTCCACAATACATGTTTCTGGGCAACTCGTGTGGCATTTTATCAGGCACCCTGAATTTTAAGTACCACCCTTTTCTCCTCTGTGATTTATTCTAGCAAATCTTTAAATACAACAAGTTGATTTCAAGTAAGATATGGTTTCTATAGCTCATAGTACAGAATGGTTAACTAGTACAAACCATATATATTCTAAGTAAATTTCAAGCAAATCTTTGTTGCACATTCACTTTTTCTTTA
This sequence comes from Petromus typicus, assembly GCA_004026965.1. Taxonomy (NCBI): domain Eukaryota; kingdom Metazoa; phylum Chordata; class Mammalia; order Rodentia; family Petromuridae; genus Petromus; species Petromus typicus. Next base: position 52,130 of record PVIR01007473.1, on the reverse strand, counting down.
TCATTTAAGTATGAAAATCTTACTAGTTGAATGTACTGTTTTTAATATTTTTCCAAAGGCTATAATTTTTGTAAACTACCCTCTTAAATTTTGAAGTAATTATAAGTCCAGATAATTGATTACATAAATATTTGAATGGAATCCATCAGGCAAAAGAAATTCTTCGAACTACTTTTTCACATGGAATGCATATAATGAAACCTTCTTGTGGGAAGGGTGACCAATGGCTTGAATCTATATTACTATGCAGTTTTAAAACATCTTACTTCTCTCTATCTCTTTGTTTCTCTCTTCACTTTTTGTCTGTTTCTCTCTCCCTCTCTTTCTCTCTCCTTCTCCTTCTCCCTCCCTTTACCTCTCCCATTTCATCTGCTTTAAGCCACTTATTTATGCTAACTGGTATTTATTTTAAATTGGTTCTAAATGCCAGATACGAGTCATATAAAAGAACATGAATTTATTTTTATCACAGTTATAGTGGTTGAGAAATCTGAGGTTGACTCACTGGCATCTCGTGAAGGACTTCATGCTTTATCATAACATGGTGAAAAGCAACACAAAAAGCAAAGACAAGGGACACTGACAAAGACCCACTTATCATGATAACATACCTACTGCTATGAAATCATCAATCTAAGTCTTCAATTACATGATCAATTAATCCACTGCGTTCTTCCCTCACAATCCAATCTACTCAAATGCACCATCTCTTAATGTTATTACAATGTAGATTAAGTATTTAACATACGCATTTCAGGGGCCATATTCCAATCATCAGAAAAGCCTATCAATGTTAGGCTTCCCTTTTAAACAGACTGAAGAGAGGGTGATATCTTCCTTGACAATTTCCCATCAAACCATGGACTTTTGACTGAAAAATCCTTCTTTATTTGTAAAATTGACAGTTTTTTTTAATTTTTAATGAAGATTTAAGTCTCTTCAGTAGAAAGAAATAAATTTGAATTACATATTTCCCTCTAACAAGTGGTTTAAAGAGAGGGAACAAAGAGGCCTAGAATCAGGAAAAATAATACATAAATTTAGTCATCCTGGAAGAAAATTTGTAAGGCAATCTTGATAATTCTCTTAGGGAATCTCAGAATGAAATTTGAATTCCATAAGCCTTTTATTTTACATCAGAGACTCAGTTTTATTCAAATTTTAATGTGCAAACAGTTATTATCCAGGCATAGAGTCTTACTTAATACAAAATTTTATTAGGCTTAACCATAAAGTACAGCATAATGAACATATTTTCTGATTCAATGAATGTATTTATTGAATATCTAGCAAAAGATTAGTAATGCCAGCTCTCTTTTGCTTCAAGTGGGTACTGGATATCATTGAAACATGAGAAGTATGTGCAAGAATTAAGTTATGCTAAAAAGAAGGAACTCAGGAGAGAGACAAGTACCTGTTAATTCTGAACTTTTCTATTACAGTATAAAACATAAACACTGTAGTCAGAATATCACATACTGATATCACTTATGTGATAGCATTAGTTATTTTTTCAACAGTATTTAAAATAGGGTTTGGGAAGCTCTGATAGTGTGGTCACAATGCTACATGGGGTTCTTCTGGCCAGCTTACCAGTGAACGTCAAGATCTCATTAGTAAACATGATGAACTTCATATAACTTCAATATATCTTGATAATTTAGAGCTGTGGTTATTTAACAATGAAGAAATTAAAACTTTGATAATAGTATTTTATTTTTACAGTTATGTACCTTATAATACAGCTAATAAAATTGTTAATACTAAATTTTGGATTTTCTCATTAAAAATACTGTACTCAATGTTTTGTCTTTCATGAGATGCAAATACTTTCTGTTCTTTTAATATCAAAATTGATTAATTTTGCTATCAAGAAATATAGACTTTACTTTTTTACCCACCATGCTAATACTTTATTTTTCTACTATAAAATGGCTTCACAGGTAGTATTTTATTATTTTTAAAAATTTTATGTGTGCACATTTACAGCATATCATGATGATATATTCATTATGGAGAGTTTTTTTGTAGAAAAACAACAGCTTGAAAGATGGAATTATTAGCTTATGTTGATAATTTAAATATAATTTTATCATAGGCACCATATATACATAATCACTAGAACTGTTCTACCATCTGTCTCACAAATTTCATCAAGAAAAACTTGTTATCTCATTCAACACAGAGAAGGAACTGAATAAAATTATTTGTCTGACTAAAAACAGTAATTCAGTATGTAGGAATTCATAAAATGTGCTTAACAGTTGTATTTCTATGTTTTATAAAATAATTGTATCTAATGACCTACCTAATATTCCACCACTCATACTTTACTATAAGTATGACATTATGGAATACAAAAATAGGCTTTATATATTATGATTATCTAGATATGCTATAATAAAGTAAATTTTCATATATCTAGTACATTAACAAAAAATGTTTTACCTTTCTGAAATGCATGTACTCAGCTAAATCAATGATTTAATTTTTTTCTGTCATTTACTTATGTAGCAATTATGTAACTTTTATCAAATTAAGCCTCAGTTCCACTAGTGTTGCCAATAAAAATGTCAGACATGATATTATAGATTAAGCATCCTGAATAAATTTCAAAAGCTGAGAGATATATTTCTAACTCAAGATTTTTAAGGAAATATTTATTTTACTACATAATCAGACACTAAATCCTTACAAATCAATTCCAAATTAATACATTAGTGTGATAGGAAAGTGATTATGAAGCAATTTGTGAATAAAAGAAGTACATAAGTTATAGAAAACTATACTTAGACTGCATTGTGGTCATTATACAGTACTCATATGGAGAATTCATCAACAATTTTGGATAAAAAAAACAAAAAACAAAACAAAACAAAAGAACTGATTTGCAATGACCAATCGGGGTATTGATCAGAGGTACAATTTTATTTTTATTAGTCCTTCATGTTTGCAATGAATAATGATTATATTCATTTATTATGGGAGTTGCTACATGTAGGTTTCACACCTTAATTATTTTTCATTCATTTATGTGCTTCTTAATCACTTTCTCTTTTATTAAAGTCTTTTCTCTGTGGCTGAGTTATGACACACTGTCTCACCTAAATATCTGGTGAATGATAATACTGCAAACAGTGGAAGGAAGTAACTCATTTAAAAATTATCAGTATTTATTGACTCATATTTTCTTTCATTGATGTTTGAATGTACTTTGCTATTTTGCTTTTATTTTTTCTGTTTTCTTTATTTTGATCTCATTTTTTGCTCTTCATTATTTTTGAGTTTTGTCACTTTTATCTATTTTTTTTACTCTCTAATAAGATGCTTTACCTCATTTTTCCCTTCTTTTTCATCTTTCCTTACTTTATTTTTCAAATCTTACTTCTTTTGTTCTTCCACTTTTTTCCTTTTATCTTTACCAGTATAACTATTAAGCTTTATTAATCATTAGATAGTTATTTAAAATCTATACTATTATTGTGGAGTTATTTTCTATTGTTGAAAATATAATAATTGTATTTTGTAGATTAATAATGTATATCAATATTGAGTTGTTTTGTGACAATCATAAATCTCTTTTGTATGGTTAAAAGGTATATAGTGGAAGCTTTTATTGTTTCTTATAATATATCAATATTAAGTTTCTGTTTACTTCATCATTACTTCAGATCTTGTTGCTGTTTGAAAGACACTGTTATTACTATTAATTTATTTTTACTGCATGTAAATATCTCATTTGTTTTGTATCATCAACAATATTGAAATGTTATTTCTGGAAAACAGGGTGTTGGGCAAAGTACACTACACTGACCCATCCCAACTTAGTAGGGACAGTTGGATCTTTGGAGAGAGTCAAAGGCCTATAGTTGGCCAACTCTTGTGTACATCATTAAAAAGCAACCACAGACTAAAAAGATCTCCAATCCACTACAATAGATCCACAATTTCAGAAAATTAAAACATAAAAACAGGAGAAAATACAGCACCAAATCCCTCCATGTGATGGTTAACAGTTGTATCCGTTTGAGTATGAAACCTCCAGCTGATTGGCTTAGCCTAGTTCTGGATGTGACTAAATAATGGACTTAATGGAGAAGAAGGTAGGACTCATTCTGAGTGTCAAAAGTCAACAAATAAGCTTATAACTGAAATGGAATAAAAAATAGGGAAGAGAAAAGTCTCATTGCTTCTTTGTAGAAACTCATCTTCAGCACTGTCTTTAGTTATGCATCTCCAGTTTCCCTGCCTCTCTCTGTCTCTTTGTCTGTCTGTCTGTCTGTCTGTCTCTCACATATATATTTAGATACATGCACAAAGCAAGACTTATGGGGTCAGGAACGCTTCCACCTAGATTTCAGAAGGCCTGAGAGGCCAGGCATTGTGTCCCTGAGGGGGCAGTGTTGAGGCTGAAAGTGCACTAGAGACATCAGAACTTTGGAGAAACAAAGAATAGGTATTATGTGAGGAAAGCTGCAATGAATGAGCAAAGCTGGCTCAAGAGAGAGAGGCTATGAGGCCTGTATCACAACCAGCAGAGACTGTAGGAATGAGACTATTCAAGCCTGTTAGAGTTCACACCTTGAAATAAGTTGTCTCTGGTGCTCGACATGGAGCTACAGAATATAATATTTATTCTATTGGACTTTGTTCTTATTTTTGTTCTATTTTTCACAATTTTATTTTTACCTTTGGCATGGGAATTCTTACTTTGCGGCACTCTATATTGGAAATGTTTAATCATATTTTCATTTTAAAAAGGGTCACAGTTAAGAATTTGTCTTAAATCTTAGAAGATAATTTGGTTTTATGACTTATAGTTGTGTCAAAATTGTTAATATTTTGATAACTCTTATAGATGCACTTAATGTATTCCTTAGTAAAAGGATGCATATAACTTTTGGGGGACCAAGGGCAGAATGTTCCAGTTTATGTCTGGATTCCCACCACCACCATAAACAACAACAACAAAAAAGACTCTATGCATTCATAGATGGGCCTTTTGGGAAATTACTGGATTCAGAAAAATGTGGAGTTGGATTAGTCTACTTAAGTTATCCACTGGTTGTGATAACAACACTTATGAACAAATATTTAGCTTCCATATTATGTAATAATAAAATAATAAAATTTTGAACAGAATCATGTTATATATCAGTAAAATATTTTTAAGGAAAAGATTGAAATCATGACTAAAAGCCCAAAGATTTCTGTTAAACTTTTAAATGCTCCATAATACAAAAGGAAGAATATTCTTCTATGAGGAAGCAAAATTATTTAACAAATGAAGGCATATATAGGAGAATGTTTTTAAAAAATTATTTCAAAATGAATGAATTCAAGTCTTCACATACAGAAAAAATGAAAGGTGATTATTCTAATTGAAATAAAGAGAAATTTCTTTACAACCATTGGAGAATAATTAAAAATATCTAGCATTAAATAAACTCGGTAGAGTTCACATCTTAAGATAGTAAATTAGCATTTATAAAGTTGCAGACAAGAGATTGTTTTTTCAGAGGGAGAGAGTCATGGGATAGAATGTGTAAGTGCTTCTTGGCTCATCTTTCTTCTTGGATGATTTGAGGAAATGTCCATGTGAGTAAGGTTTACTTTGGATCTTTGCCATTAACCGTAGGAAACAAAATGTGCAGAGATTAGTTTCCTAAGGACGTCTTCGTACTGTCCTCTGGCGAAAAACATCCTAAATTCATGTGATTCTCATGTAATCAGAATAAGGGCCAAAATGCTAACATAGTTTTTTGAAGATTGTGCCATTTTATTGTCATTTTATAAATGACTTCTGCCCCATCTGCAACCTTAATCCTCCTTTGTCATATAACAGCTTTCTATAGTTAAAAATTCAACTAATTGTGATATACACATCTCTGTGGGAGGTATTTTCAGTAATATATTTAGCAAAGATATTGCTTTTAGTGTTCTATTAACTATAATGCATTAGTTTACATATCAAGAAAAATTGGAAGTGAATTTTTTGGTATACTGTGCAAATATTTCTTCAAAAGAAAGAGTAAATACAATGTATACTTAATTTAAAGCTAGATTAACTACATTATATCTTATCACAATTTGGGTTAGTCTTTCTGGAAAACAAATTATTCAATAGAAAACTTCATACTTCATATTTATATTTGCCATTTTTAGTATTTTAAATAGTTTTGTGATTTGTTCTTTCTTTATTTTCTAAGTACCTAAAAGAGAATGTAAACTTCCTTAATGGTTGAAACTGGTAATGCTTCAACAGAGGAACCAGCTCTCTATAGCTCAATATCTAAATATGAACCCTGGAACTGTGTCAAGACAATATAAAAAAACTTATGTTATAATAATTCCAGAATAATTGTTTTAAGTATTTGTTGCAAATGTAACTTAAAGATGAAATGAAATTAAACATGAAATTGTATGGGTTAAAATCGTATGACCAAAAATGGATTTCTCCACTTATTTTACTTTAAAATGTCACAGAAACTAAGATAATACATTTAAAATGATAAATGACATGAGCTATACATAATTATAAGCTTTCATGCTGTTGTTTGTCAGGTTTATTGATGAATTCTTTACACAGAGTAAAATTAACATTTTTGCCATCTATTTCTATGAATTTTAACACACATATAGATACATGCAATAAAATCATGAAATATAATGCATCCATTTATTTTGAAACATTAACCTTTTATTTTCCTTTTTTGCTAAATCTCCAACTCTTTCACAATGCCCAGATATCCACCAACCTGTTTAATGAAAATGTGATTACATCTTCTATCGAATGCTACATAAATAAAGATTTACAGATTATTGTATTCTTACTTTTACTTTGTTCCCTTCATTTGCTTTACCTTGTAGGAATCAAATGACACCAAAAAATTAAAGAAAGAATGACTTGTTAATATCATGGTTTCAATCCTTGGTCAGAAGGTTTTAAAACAGAAATTCATGACAGAAGAACAATTCACAACTCATGTTGTTTAAGAAACAAAGAGGAAAACAGAAAAAGGAAGAGCCAGGGAATGGATTTTACCCAATATGACACCTTCCTAACTCACCAGACACAACAAACACTGTGCTGTGATGGATTTCTGAGTTATGCATCAAGCCAACTAACATTAAAACAAAAACAAACAATCACAACCACCCCACCTTTGCTTACTGACAATACACTTAAGCACATCTCCTTAAACAAAGTCATTGTTCCACCTAATGTGACGTTTGTAGTCATCCTCGGCATTGGAGTGGAACTCAGCTGAGGATCAGGCTCAGAGGCTCAGACCAGGGGTGTGACCTGCAGTCACCATGCAGACTCCAGGGAGATTTTGGTGAACATTTCCATCTTTATTGAAGGCTACACAGGCTTATAGAGAACAAGGAGAGTGGAAGTTGCTATGAGTGCCTAGGGGCAACAAGGTTGTAGCTGATTAGTAGTTCACAAGTTTTTACCTTTTTTCAGTGCAAATTTTTATTGAAACATTATGAATACACATCAACATCACATTCAACATTGACAGATGGTACCAGAATATGACACGATGTGATTCTCATTTTTACTGCTTCCCCCATCCATGCTGCAACTCCCCCACCCCCATACACAAAAACTGTTTCCTTTTTTTTATTACTATCACATTATTTTTCATTTCATTATTTACACCTAAACCCCTTTCCTTTTGAATGTTTTCCATTTCATAATATCAACTATATGTACCAGAACTCATTCATGTCTTAATTTTCTCATATCGGAGAAAAGATATGATATGTATACATCTGTGACCTATTTATTTCACTTATGAGGATATCCTCCATGTATATACTTTTGAATAGGAATGACTCATTCTTGTTATTTTTTAATGGCAGAGTAATACTCCATTCTATAAAAAAGCCACACCTTCTTTATCCAGTCTCCTGTTGGTGTACTTTTTGGTTGTTTGCAAGATTTAGCAATCACAAACTGAGCTGCTATAAACATGGGTGTACATATGTCACTGTAATATGAATCTTTCAGTTATTTTGTGCATACACCCAGCAGAGCAGTGGCTGGGTCAAATGGAACCTCTAAAACTAGCTTTTTGAGGAATCTTCACACTGACTTCCACAAAGGCTGTATCAGTCTACACTCACAACAACAGTGGAGGACGGTTTCTTTTTCTCCAAAGCCTCCTCAACATTTGTTGCTGGCTAATTCTGACATAGCAGCCATTCTTTGTGAAGTCAGATGAAATCTCAGTGTTGTTTTCATCTGCAACTATCAAATGACCAATGATATTGACCATTTGTTCATATATTCTTTTAGCTGCTCTTATTTCTCCCTCTGAAATGTATCTGTTCCTTTCAGATGCCCATTTTAAAATTGGGTCTTTAATTTTGGGTGGGTTGATTTTTTAAAGCTCTTTATATATTCTAGATAATAGCTCTTTATCTGAAAAACAGCTGGTAAAGATCCTTTTCCATATTGTTGGTTGCCTTTTTGCTCTGTTGTTGATTTCCTTTGCTGTGCAGAAGCTTTTTAATAGAATGGGATCCCATTTGTTGATTTCTTCTGCAAATTCTTGTGCTATAGTGATTTTATTCAGGAATTCTTTCCCTAAGCCATTGTCTTCAAAAGTTTTGCCTAACCTGTTTTTCAACAGGTTTAGTGTGTTTTAAGGAAAGAGTCTCCTTAACAAATGGCGTTAGAAAAACTGTGCTTTAACTTGTCAAAGACTAAAATTAGACCTATCTTTTTCACCAGGTACCAAATAAAAATCAAAATGGATTAGAGAACTTAATATTAAAAAGTATTTCACCTTTGGGGCCAGGGATTTAGCTCAGTGGTTCCGGCGCCTGTCTTGCAAGTGCAGGACCCGGGTTCGATCCCTTGTAACCACATACAATACTGGGTGTGGAGACTCACGACCAGTAGCAACCAGTACCACATACCACAGTGCCGGGAGTGGTGGCTCACACCTGTAATCTCAGCACTCGGGATGCAGAGGCAGGAGGATTTCTGTGATGTGAGTTTGAACCTGAGCTCAGGGCCAGCCTGAACTACAAAAGCGAGACCCTGTCTCAAAAAACAAAACAAACAAACAAACAAACAAAAATGTATTGCACCTTTTATGGTTATCTCTTGACCAGGTGAAGGAGTCACAACTAGAGGAGAAACAAGAGGTCCCCAAGTGGCTATACACCAGTATCTGTGCACAGGAGTGAGCTTGCTCAAACTCCTTTAGGACCTGGGATTTATCTCAGTGGTTATGGTGACTGCCTTGCAAATTCCAAGGGCCCGTATTTGATCCCAAATACCACATACAAAAATGCTGGGCATGGAGACTCACAGCCACCAGCAATCAGTACCACATTCCAGAGTGCCAGGTATGGTAGTCCATGCCTGTAATCCCAGCATTTGGGAGGCAGAGGTAGAAGAATTACTGTGACTTCAAGGATGAGCTCAGGGCCAGCCTGATCTACAAACATGAGACCCTGTCTAAAAAAAAAAAAAAAAAAAAAAAAGGTCTTTTTAATGTCTTTCAGCTTCGTGAGAGATATACATGTGGCATGTCATACTTGATCCAACCACACTTGAACTTCTTCAAACATTAATAACCCTTGTACAACTAGAGTGTACTTTTTTTTGCATAAAATATTTACAGTCCTAGTACTGATCAAAAGGACAAGTGCAAAATAACTTCTGAGATACAAAGCAAACCTTAATGGTAACTATCCGGAACATTTTTTTAAAAGTATATAATCCCCCCCCCAAAAAAATCAGAAACTTAATATTCCATTCCAAAAAGGAAGACAGAAAAGAACTGAACCTAAATCTGACTACAGCCTTATAATATAAATATTCCATCCTATTGCCCCACACCCAGCATCCAAGGTATGTAGGATGATGTAAGCTCCAAAGGACTTGGACAGCCACAACTTTTTGGCTTTGCTGATCGGAGATGGCATGGCCTTTCTGGGGCTTGCTCTGTGTACAATCCATATCTTTCCTCTCTTCTATGTCACAGTTCTGACCACTCAAACTTTTTGCACTCTCCACTACACCGTTAGCTTCATTCCCACAGCTTTAAGTGTCTACTCAGGAGCTCTTGACAAGGTCCTTGATTAAATATCACATTGTTGGGCTGCTCAAGTCTTTGTATGAAACTGGAATAGAGTTTCCTTGTCCCTGTAACTCGTTTGCATAGCATGCCTAAAAAACAAGGATCACATGGCTGACAAAATGTTCTATTAATTTGAGCAATAGCCAAATCTCTTGGCTTCTGAGCTTGTGGAATTAACCTCCAAGGTCCCTTTTCTTGATCACTTGGACAAGGCCTTCTCTTGGAAAATAAAGGATTTACAATTTCAGAGCCTTGAATTTTGGATTCATAAGGTCTTGCTAATTTCTGAAATACTCCCAGTTCATCTTTCTTAGTTTTCTGCTGTAGAATATTCATTTTCTATTAAACTGTGACCAAATTTTCAGCAACTACAGATTTCATTACTTTGACTCTATGCATACTTTTTTTTTTTCTGAAAAACAAAAGTTATGTCATTCAAATCTTTTGGCTGTGATTTTTGCTTTAATTTTTTATTGTACATCTGGCTACAAGTAGCAAGAAGTTTTCATGCTTGAACAATGCACCACCTTGGCATTTCCTTTTCCAAATTAATTAGTTCATTGTCAATAAGCCCAGCATAAAGCAAACTGCTACATTACAGACAAAAGGTAACCAAATTATTTCTCAAAATGTAACTACATAACCTAAAGTCCAGTTAACAATCAAGTGCTCTTCTCCACACGAGCCCTCCAGATATCTGCCTCTGTTTCCCACATTCCTATCAGCATTTTGATCTTCTGAATTCCCAGAAGCAACCCCCTTCAATCTCTGCTTATAGTATTCTTGGTCTTTTGTAGTCTAAATCTCCAAATTCCTTCCACATATTATTTTCTAAGACCTCTAAATCAAATGATTGGGTACAATTACAGCAAGCAAAGACCTCCATTCCTCCATACAGAAGTTTTGTATTAGCTGCACTGCCAGGTCAAGGAACCAGAACATCCAAAAGCAAAATATTTGCTTTGGATCATAGTTACAGTGGATTTAATCCATGCCCAGTTGGCTTCAAGGAGAGAGTTGGGTGGAAGGGGATGGCAGAGGAAATCTACTGAAGAGAGTAGGAGAAAAGACTGACACTAATAGTCCAAGGACTGCCTACAGTTCCCATTTTCATACACTCATGACAGGCTCAGGAATGCTACACACTGTACTTTCTTAGTCTCCAAGTCCTCTCCTGGTCTACCAAGTTGAGAATATTAACCATCACATTCACTTTCTATATTGTCTTTTACATACTTCCTGTCATTTGAATCAGTTCATTAGATAAATGGGTATACTTCTCATTTTATTTATTTTTGTGGATAACGTGCAATGATACCATTTATTTATTCGTGCTGAAGATAATGTTTTTATTTATCTTGAGTAAATAATAAAAAGGTAAGTAGAATTTGGAGCGGGTAAATTTCATTTTAACTGTGAATTTTCAGAGTGATATCTAATGTGATATAATTTTTAAGTCACAAAGCATGTGTTAGAGTTTTATTCTCTGTGTACCTTACTTACTTTTGAAGTGACCTTCTATATACCACTAACGCCAAATTCTATTTTAAATTTGCTCTTTATTTGTATTTGGTTATTATTGAGCCAGGACAAAATTCTAGAGTCTACTTCTTCCACTGCTTCTAATGATATAAAAATGCAGTTTAAAATAACTACAAACATGAGGAAGAATTTGAAGGATAGAATATTACATATTAAACTTTGCTCCTCACCAATCTGATTTTCTTCTGCTACTTCTGATATCTTGAGTACTTTGGATAGAAATGTCAAATAGATTGGTAAGCACATTTTGGTGTGTGTCTGCCTTGGTTACTAAGGCATAGCCTTGTCTGTTACATAAGAAAGCAAGACCATTCCTTTCTGGAATCAATGCATATTTGGAGCTTACTACTGTCTTTATCTATTAATTAAGTATAGTTTATGGAGATGTATTTAGCTATTAAGTGGACAAGGGTTGGATCGCGATAGTTAATACTGATATGTCAATTTCATTGAATTAAGAAATGCTTAACACAATAGTAAAGGATGCTGTTAAATGTGCTTAGTCGGACTATGGGTGGGAGGATAAATTTGAATGTCATTTATTGTCTGTTGTCCTTACCTTTCTAGTAATTTCTTTTGGCTCTGCTTTCCAGGTGCCATAAACTACATAACTTTACTCAGCATACCCTGTTGCTATGGTGAGTTTGCCATGAAGTTAGCTGATCATGGGATAAAATGTATGCAAATTAAACCCATCTTCCTTTATGTTTAAGGTTTCAGGTATTGAGTATAAGCAATGAAAAAGCTGATTGATATAATTGTTTTAATTTTGTACAGATATTATTTGAATGTGTACTTATAAAATGAAATCTTGTAAATCAGACATCTTTCTCTACATTCAATTATTATAAGGATTATCTTTATATCCCTTCAAATCTCTTTCTTCTTTCCAGTTAACAAGCCAGGACAGTAGTGGCACCCTCCTGTCTATTTATATTGTTTGTAACTCAGATTATAAGTTTAGCTATACTTTCAAGATATGTTTGAAAAAAATTGCCACTTTATTTATTAATTGTCTATCTTGTACAGTCAGTCAGTAACATTGTGCAACAATTCTCTCTCTCTCTCATTTTCTTGTTATTATTTATCACATAATGGATAGCTTCCTGAAACACTACTCTCTCTCTTTTCTTGGACAAAAACTAAGAATAAGATGTTAAAAAGGACAAAGGAAAAAGATGAGGATGAGAATGAGGAGAGAATGAATGGGAAGAGGAGCAAAATGAGGAGGAAAGAAGGAAGACAAATAGGAGAAAACTAAGGAGGAAAAAGAAGAATTTTTTGCCAGTTATTTCATTTTATTATTCTCTTTACAGAAAAAAAAAATCCACCCAGACATTGTTTGTATTCACTGTTTCTGATGACCCTTTTTTATATTCTCTGCATATCTACCCTGAAATTTGCCAACATCACTCATCAGAAATTTTTATACTTTAAATCAATAGTTATGCTTACATTGATAAGTTCCATGATTAGTATGGTTTTCATCATATTTACATTACTGTTACCTGTTGAGAAAATATATTTCTCCCATTTTTTTGTATTAGCTTTTAATAAGAGCCCATTTCCTCTGCATGGAAACTTAATAAGAGTCTAGCAGGTCTCTGGGTTGAGAAAAGTTCTACATTTGGAATATTCTGCTGGTTTTATTGAATTTTAATAATTTTAACAAGAATTTCATTGTTTTGTGTTAAGCAAGAGCCACAATTTATTTCAATAGTATTTTAATACAGGGATATTTTGGTTGTTGTATCTTTGTCTCTTTCCTTGTTCACTTTTCTTGCTCATGATCTTTTCTCCCTCTTCACTATAGTCATGTCTTTGATTATGTCATCTATCTTTATGCTCTATCATGCATTTGCTAAATAATTCACAGTTTATCTTTCTATACAAGACAGATAATCCTTTTAAACTCCAGATGTGTAAAACTGCACAATAAATTTTTCATGATTACTGTGGTTGAAATTGAGCTCATGTTTACTCATTTACTTTCTCATCTTTGTGGAGTAGTTTACATTCTTCCAGTTGCTCATTTGTTTGTATATTTTAAAAATTCTCTACAAGTTCAATGTCATGAAATAAAGCTGGGATTATCTTGAAAATTTATTTAGAGGCTCACTCTTTGCTCATCACCAACAACAAAATCCTTTTTGTCTGAGCAGACAGGATCACTCACTAGATTACTTTGATAGCTTTCAAGAAAAGTTAAATCTCTTCTATTGTTTTCCTTCATTCCATTTTTCAACAAAGTAGTAAATGTCTTTATGGTGTAAATCATTTCAGGTTACTCCTTTGTTCAAAACTCTGAAGTGTCTCTCTATTTCAGAGAGTAAAAGCCCAAGTCTATACAGTGGTTTAACACTTCCTACAAGATTTATTCCCCTAATTCCCTATCAGATATTCTTTACCACCATATTACTCATTAATCAATAGAATGCTAGACTCTTTTCTGTTGCTCAGACAGACCAGACACTTTTTTTTTATTTTATTATGATTGTTTTGGCCATCATTCCTTTCACAAATATACTTATTGTAGACATATATTTAGCGAACTTTCTTGTAACTTTTAGGCCATTTGTTATATCTGAACTTTTCAGTGAGTTTCTTTGACCACTCTGTTTATAGATGGAGTCTGTACTTTTCTCTTTTCATCTCATGTATCTTTTGTTTACCTTTTTATTTTATGTTTTGTGTGGGTATTTTACAGATATATATGAAAATTAAAAATTACTATGGTCTGAATATTCATTTCCACTCAACAAGTTTAAATTTGAACTCCTAATGTACAAAGTGATGGTATCTAGATGTGAGTTGAGAACGTGATTAAGTCAGGAACACTGAGCACTCAAGGCTGGAACTAGTGCCTTTGTGAAGGAGTAATGGGGGTATTTGTTTGCATTGTCTGCCAGGTAAAGACATAGAGACACAGTGTCATATATGAATCAGGGCATTAGTTACCATCAGGTATGGAATTAACATTGGTCCTTTAATACTTGGGGTCTATAACTTTGTGAAATAAATTTATGTTCTTCATCATCTATCAATTTGTGATATTTTGTAATAACTGAGCAGCTTAAGACACAAATGTTATCTTTCAACAATAACATGAGCTGTTTCACAATAAGAATGCTTTCCTACATAATTGGGATAAGGTGAACATAGAAAATCAGGGCCGGGGATTTAGCTCAGTGGTTCCGGCACCTGTCTTGCAGGTGCAAGGGCCCGGGTTCGATCCCCGGTAACCACATAACGTACTGGGCGTGGAGACTCATGCCCAGCAGCAACCAGTACCACATACCACCGTGCCGGGCATGGTGGCTCATGCCTGTAATCCCAGAACTCGGGAGGCAGAGGCAGGAGGATTTCTGTGATGTGAGTTGGAGGCTGAACCACAAAAGCGAGACCCTGTCAAAAAAAAAAAAAAAAAAAAACATAGAAAATAAATATTAACTTTCTTTGAAA
>PVIR01007473.1:0-36920 GCA_004026965.1 Petromus typicus | reverse complement strand
AATAATAGGACATTAGTGTGGGTCTTACATGAAATATGCCCTGTCTATATATATATATATATATAAAAGGAGAGTGCACATACAAATACAAATAGGGACAAAAGTAATTTAACATGAAGGAACCAAAAAAATTGCATTGGGGACCAAAAAGCATTTGGGGACCTTGAGAGACATGAAAAGACACTCTAGAGCTTTTGGAGAGTGAATGACTCTGCTTGCTACACCTCAATTGTTTAACTTTTATAATCCATAGTCCAGTCAAAAAGCAAGTTGTTTGGGCTTTGTGGCATTTTTTGTGTAGTAGCATCACAGTAGAAAATTCATATGCCTGTTATAAAGGAAATATTTTCAACCAAAGGTTGTAAAAAATTGCTGAGATGGTAGCATAGAAAAAGTTATGTAAAGAGATTTGGTTTCCTTTATTATCATGTACAATTCAAGCAAGAATTAAAATTGTATTGTGGCAGAAGGACAAAATTCATTTTAATTGTAAACATTGTTGAATTAAGAAACAAACATTACTTCTCTACAGTTCTATTCATAAGTAAATGATTTTGAGAATGGAAGTATATAATAAACTACATATGATTTTCTGGGAAACACCAATAGCATCTTTGCATAATGGTTAAGAGCAGTACTTAGAAGTAACATAATGAATTCTTTCATTTTATGACTGAAACAAATCAAACTTTCAAAGATATCTAATCATCTTTGCCAAAAACAGTAGCAATAATAGGCTTGATATTCAATATACAGAGTTTTTCATGTGTTTTAGATTTTGTTTGTTTGTTTGTTTATTTGTTTGTTTGTTTTTGAGGCAGAGTCTCGCTTTGTAGTTCAAGCAGGCCTTGAGCTGAGCCTCAAACTCACATCACAGCAATCCTGCCTCTGCCTCCTGACTGCTGGGATTACGGGCGTGAGCCATCACGTCTGGCACTGTGGTATGTGGTACTAATTGCTGCTGGACATGAGTCTCCACACCTAGTATTGTATGTGCTTACCGGAGGATTCAACCTGGGTCCTTGTGCTTGCAAGACAGGCACTCAAACCACCGAGCTAAGTCCCAGCCCCTAGATTTTGAAACAAAAATTCAATGCTTGCCTCTCTTTCTGCCTCTTTACTTAGAAACATATTTCTTGAAGTAAACTTGCCAAACACTGTGAAGAAGCAGGGGGCTACGGGATTGTCAGGTGCCTTGGAGTAAGAGGTTAAGTAAAAAGTAACCAAATGTAGAAACAAATGACACTATGAATCAAGTAAAGAGATTGTGGGGAAAGTCAGCAGTTGATATGGACTTAGGGTCAATCCATGGGTTACAACTGGTCTTTCACCCCATACTGGGTAAGTACCAACATGGCACTGGCATAACTGTGGAAGAACAGCTGGAAAGATTGACTGCTGCTGGTTTTTAAAATGGAGAACAGATGCCTCTCCAGTGGAATTCAGGTAGTCCTTTGAAATTGGAAATGGTAAAATCAAAACAAAACAGAACAAAAACCATGACAAAAAGAATCTCATTCTATTTTTTAATATTATTTAGAAAGAAATCAAGCATAGGTTACACTTTAATTGTAGCCTAATGAAACTGGCAAAGCTTCTGAAATTTAGAAAATGAAGTTAATTTGGATTATTTCAAACTATAAATTTGAGAGAACTTGTTATAACAATAAAAACTTAAATAATAGTTTCTTACTATAAAAGCAAAATAGAAAGCATAAAAAAATGTTGGCTAGAATAGACCTTATAATGTTTAATAGGAATTACAAGTAATAATACAAAGTTATTAATTCATTACATGTATGTCAGTATGATTACAGTTATGGGCTGATGTAGATATGAATGTCTGGAGGATCTTTAGGTGTCTACACAAATACACAATGTCTGGGAGTAGTTCAAATACGAGACGAGCTGTTGTGTGTCAACATCCAATTTACATAGGACTCTTACATTAGGGACTCTTTTTTTCTCAGAGTATGTTCTGGGGATCTTCTTGAAAATCAGTTTTCCACTGGATTGGATTCTGATCTACATAATGTTCCACTTCTTTATGAGTTTGTTTCTATGCCATTACTAATCTCATTTACTCACTATCTTTTGTAGTATATTTTCTCATTAAGAAGTATGCTGCCTCCAGCTCCAATCCTGATCTTCAGGATGCTTCTGCTGGGAGGATTGTTTACGATTCCATACAAGTTTAACCATTCTGTATTGTCTAGTACATGAAGCTTTATATTTATGTTAAGAATCACATTAAATTGATATGTCAGTATTGATAGTGTATGTTTTCTGAGTATTCATTCTTGTAATCCACAGACATTATATATTTTTGCATTTCTGTATGTGTCTTGATCAGTTTCTTTCACCAAAATTTTAAAGTTTTCATAATAGGAATATTTTACCTTCTCAGATTATTATAAAATATTGTATCTTGAGATATTTTCATAATTGGTATTGATTTCTTTTTATGGAATTTGCCATTAGAATATAGAATAACTACTGATTCTTCTGTTTTAATTTCATATCCTGGAACACTATTGAATGTATAAGTTCTACAATTTGTGTGTTTATTTTCATAAAGTCTTTAGGTTGTTCTATACATGAAAAAGTTCATGTGAACTCTAAATAAAAGACAATTTCTTGCATTGAGGTATGTTCCTTATATATGTAATTTGTTGAGAAATAATTATGACAAGTTATTAAATTTTTCAAATACGTTTGGAGATTTATTGACAAGCCTGCATGTTTTTGTTCCATCACTCCCTTGATATACTATGCAACATTTGTTGATTTGCATATGGAGTCATCCTTGACCACCAGGGAAACCTTGCATTGATTGGCTTATGGCCAGCCAATCCTGTATCTCAGGAAGAAATCTTACTTGATCCTGGTAAACGAGAATTGTAGTGTATGTTAAAATCATTTTGCTAGTATTTGTAACATGTTTTCACATTTTTGTTCTGAAAGAATATTGGCCATGTCCTGGTTTGAGCTTGGTGTATATTAAGGTAAAGTTAGCAGGATCAGTGCAGAAATATTTACATTCACATTTTGAGGTTCTTTGAGATTTATGTTGATTTTTCTGTAAATATTTGATAGAAAACCACTGTGAAGCATCTGATTTAAATTTTTTCTTTTATGATAGATTTTCACTGATAAATTTAATCTCTTTCTATTTATTTATTACATTAGATATTTCACTTTTTCCCTGACTCAGTTGTGGTAGATAATATATTGGTAGGAATTTATACACTTATTCTAGCTTATTTACTGTATCAGCAGGTAATTGTTCATCATAGGGTATTATTATCCACATTGCTATAATATTTGTTGTAATTTTCTTTTTAATCTCAGATTATATTTATTGTATTCTTATTTTTTGAGTCTAGTTAAATGTTTAAAAATCTTTTCAATTTTGTAATTTTTTGCATCAGCTTTATAGTTAGTATTTCAATTATTTCACCTCTGATATTATTCTCTTCCTTTTGCTAACTTTGATCTTGGTTTTTCTTTTTCTTGATGTGTAACATTGTTTTTTTATATAATAATTTTTAATAATATAGGTGCTTATTGAAAAAAGCTACCAATTTACAATTTTGTTTGCTGTATTCTTTATGTTTGGATATGCTATGTTTCCATGTTTGCTTGTCACAAGTATTTCAATTTAAAATTTCTCTTTAAATCTGGTTATTGACTTTTTGTTTTCGGTAATGTGCCATTAAAATTTCTGTAATTTGTGATATGACTTTCTATTAAGCAGGCTTAAGTTATTGTAGTCAGAAAATATACATTATTTTTAAAATATTTTTCAATTTACTTAAAATATTACTTGTCTTCACATATAATTTATTCTGCAATATGTCCTATATATTTTTTAAAGAAAGTATGCTTTGCTGTTATTAGATAAAATGTTCTAAATGTGAATACTAGATTGAATCCCGTATTTTATTACTGATTTTTTTGAATAATCCAGTCATTGTTATAACAGTGTGATAAAGCCTCATACTTATATTTTGGCAGTCTGCTTTCATATTAGATCTATTCATATTTGCTATATATTTGAATCATTGGATATCATTGGATATAACTATTAACATAGATAAAATTGCTAAATTATTTTGTGAAATTGACTCATTTACTATTATGTAATGATGTTCCTTGTCTTTTCTTACAAGTTTTTTTTTTATCTAATGTGTATTTTACCTGCTACAAATATAGCTATATTTTAAATATTTTAGAAGTTAACATATACCATGAAATGAATGTTATGTACCTATGTTCATATGCACACATACAGACACATACAAACATACTTTTAATAATAGGACATTGCACAAGATATGTATACAGTTGTTTACTTTTAAGGAAAGTATGGAAAGAATGATATGTCACACAGGTACACATACAAGTACACGTTTGCCTGTTCATGAAGATTCACTATCGGTATCTCCTATACATTATTTCCAGTTTTTTATGACAAGATTACATAAGGATGGTAATGAAATTGTGAAAATAAAGACTTTGCTGCTGTAAATTCTTCTACAGGTTCCATCAGATATTTACTGAACCACCTAGAGGGTTAAAATTAAATGCTTAATAATTACTTATAAATTGACTACTCACTTTTGTTCTCCCTAAAAATTGGAAATATCTTTATTTTTTAAATGTACCATTCCTATCTCCTTCCTCCTCTTTCTCCAATCCTGAAATGGCTTTTAATTGATTTAGTTGATGCTCAGCCAGTAGTTGAATCAAGAAAAAAAATTAGAGAAAGAAAATTAAATATATTGCTCTTTTAAAGAAGAAAAAAGAGAAGGGATACTCAAGGTACTTACAAATGAGTCACAAAAAAAAAAATGTTTCTACGTTATTGTCTTGACTCTTGTTAAATCATCTAGGACATAATTCTTATGAGTTGAAATATATCTAACAGCATTTTGAATGTCCCCACTGACTCATAAAATTAATGCTTTGGGAATAAGTTCATTGTAGGGGGATCTAGTTAAACTGGGGTCATACTTAAGGAGAGTGAGGACAATCTAGTATTATGGATACCTTCAAATAAAAAAGTAATAACATAAACAGAAACTTGGGCCGGGGATATAGCTCAGTGGTTCCGGCGCCTGTCTTGCAAGCGCAAGGATCTGGGTTCGATCCCCGGTGACCACATAACAATACTGGCCATGGAGACTCACCCCAGCAGCAACCAGTACCCCATCCCGCAGTGCCAGGCATGGTGGCTCACGCCTGTAATCCCAGAACTTGGGAGGCAGAGGCAGGAGGATTGCTGTGATGTGAGTTTGAGGCTGAGCTCAGGGCCAGCCTGAACCACAAAGCGAGACCCTGTCTCAAAAAACTTAAAAAAAAAAAAAAAAAAAAAAAAAACAGAATCTTGAAATGATGACCATGTGGAATGAAAAGATGAAGTAGAGATTTAATTATATTTCCAAAATCAAGGAACACTTGGGACTATGAACCATAGCAGAGGAAAAGAGATACCCTACCCAGGAGGTTGTAGAGGTAGGATACAGGCAGTCATATCTGAATTTTCAGTTTCCAGCTTTTATAACTGTGAGAGAATAATGTTCATAGCATTTAAAGTTTCAAATTCTGTTCTCATTGTTTTAATTATATTATAAAACTTATCTAAAACAGGTTAGAGATTTAGCTTAGTGGTTCTGGTGCCTGTCTTGCAAGCACAAAGACCTGGGTTTTACCACATACAACAATGCTGGGTGTGGAGACTCATGCCCACAAGCACCATAGTGCTGGGCGTGGTGGTTCACCTCTGTAATCCCATCATTTGGGAGATGGAGGCAGGAGGATTGTTGAGTTTGAGACTGAATTCAGGACCAGACTGAACTACAAAAGTGAGACCCTGTCTCACAAAAGTATGAATAATAATAATTAAAAAATTAAAATTAAAAAACAAGCTGACTAGTACACTAGACCCTTACAATATCTAGCCCAATCTGTTTCTCAGAAAATTTCCAGTTACAAATACTCAGTTCTCTGTGTTAAGTAGATCTTCCTAATCAAATGCATATTCTAAGCTAATCTCATTACATTTCCTGAAAAAAATAAATAAATAAATTCTACCATCTGTATCTGTTCCCTTACTGGTGGTGACACGGTCATGCAAAGCAAAAATCAAAAGATTAATATTTAACTCTTCCTCTTGCTTTTCTCCACATGTAATAAACTTATTTCATATTAGCTGTTAAAATTGTCTTAAATCCATCACTTCAAATTTGACTCTGGTTCCTGAGTTTATGCTCTTATACCTCAGCAGTTAATTTTATAAGTTAGTTCATTCCACTCTTTTTTTTTGAGACATCATTTTATTCTTCAAAGAATTTATTTATATTTTCCTTTACACTCTCTTTATGCTGCTTATCACAGTATGTGTCTTAGTTATTTTTCCCTCATTGCCCAGACAAAATATGCAACACTCATATTTAAAGGGGAAAGGTTTATTTCCCTCAGCGTTTGGAAAGGTTTCAATCCATAATTGGCTGGCTCCAAAGCAGGATGATATTGAAATATAGGAATTACAGAGGAGAAATAGTTCATGATGTGCAGAAGGTAACAAAGAAACATGGGAAAACTACAACTCTTTGTCTCTTGCATTTTATCCAGGCTCCTTAGGACAGGTAACACTCACACCCTTAATCCTAATGCCCTAATTACACCAGGAATCAATCCCAGTATCACATATTCTAAATCCAGCTAACTAGAAAAATCCAACATATGACCAAACAAGACTTTTATGGAGTATCTGGACACAAGCTATAACATTAAGCTTTAAAATTCCTACTTATCTTATATTATATTTCTATATAATATTCCTATACTATATTTCTTTTTACTATTAAAATTATTTTATTAGTAGTAGTAATTATTCTACTACACAGCACATTACTGAGTGGTAGTTTTATTTATTTCCATTATACTCAGCATATTTTATATTCTTATTGTTTCAAGACCAAGGTACCAAAGACATTCAGATAACAAAGAATTTCTTTGCACCCAGTTGTAGTAACTTGAAGATATTTTGGTGCAAACTTCTTTTTCAGCTGCTTATGATATCTCCACTTGACTATGGCTTCACCAGTTTCCTATGTTCCTTTCCTTTTCCTCATTCCAGAGCCTTTTGAAGTAGTGATTATTTGGATATCATGCAAAGAAGGCTTAAAGATTTAAGTTTTTGTTCTCAGATCCTTATGCCCATCTACATATTTACCTATTTCCTAAGTACTTTTTAATAATTTTGATTTTGATGCTCTGCTGAGAGTGGTCTCAGTAAGCTTCCTGGGTGCTATTGTTCTCTGAAACAAACAAACAAACAAATCATTTCCCTTAATCAGCTTGAACATACCTCAATGAATGAGGCCCAGTACAACTTTTTAACTTTACCTTTATATTAGTCCATAAATAATCAAAATAATTTTCATCCACCATAAAAGTTTTACTTGCCATCTATCTTAATATAAATATCTTTCTTGAGAGTTATTGAATAAGTGTTCCATGTAATGAATCAAATTTTTCCTGGGTTGAGTCAGTTTAACTTATACTTTCAGTATATTAACTTTTGCTTCTATTATCCATTTTATGTCCTTCGGGTTAGTTGTCTTTCATATTATATACTTGTAATGGACACAGGTTCATTGAATATTTTCTTTTTACTATTATAGACTTTTAGAACTTTATTGTACGTTTAATCACAGTTTTAGTTTTGAGATGTCTTATATTTGTTAAATTTATTACCACATAACTCAAAATATATTATTATTTCAAATAATTTTTGCTGATCTATTATGTAAGGTTTTCTTTTTTAATTTTATGCATTAGCTGATAATGTTTGGCAAGATATCACCTACAGAAACTAAGTATATCTTTTCAATATTTTCATCAACTTTGATATTTTCCAGTATATAATATTTAATGATTACATAATATGTATTGAAAAATTATAATCTGTAAGTGAATTTTTATGAATATGTAATTCATTCAGATAATTGAGTTTTCTATACACATACTATACATTTTTTTCTACATATAATACTTTCCTAAGAAAAATTATTAAAAATATTTCAGAATTATGTTTATGATGTCATTTAGTATTTGCAGTTATATTTCATGTTTTGCTAAATCTCTTTGGAATTATATTATTAACCACACTAATTTGCAACTGCTATAGTTGCAATTACATTTTTTCTATTTGTATACATTTCATTTTCTTCAAACCATGATTTTAAATTAGTCCAGTTTTTTCAGGTATTAGAGCCACAAATAAACGTATTTTCTTACACTTTATCAAAAATATTTTCTAGTCTTAAATTTTAAGAATACATATGAATAACATGCAATTAGTGTTTCCTTGTTTTTAAATGGAACATTTCAACTGCAGTTTTAGTTTACTTCATTGGTACATTTTATATATACATTATGACCACATTCAATATTGAGAATTTGAATCTGTTTATGATGTATCTTGATTTTCATTTTTCCCCTTCCACTTTCCCTCCTTGCAACATCCGCATCCTAAAGTATAAGCTTTGTTTCCTTTTTTCACATCCATTTTTTCTTTGCCTTCTGTACTTTCTCCTACTCACCCTTTCCCTTTTCATTTTGCACATTTTCTTCCTATTGAACACTACCTATCATACATTTTACCATTGATTTATGCCTTCAGTTTTTTATACTAGAGAAAATATATAATATCGACACATCTGTGTTCTATTCATTTATCTTATGAATATGTCCTCAATGTATGTCCATATGAGTATAAATGATTTAAATTTATCATTCTTTATGTCAGAGTAATAGTTCATCTTAGGAAAAATATAATCATTACCCAATCTCCCACTGCAGGGCATTCAGACTGTTTACAATATTTAACTATCACAGACTAAGCTGCTATAATCCCGGGTACACATATGTCACTTGGATATGAAGAACAAGGTCAAATAGAAACACTGATTTTAGCATTTTAAAGAATATCCCCAGTAATCTCCATAACAATTGCACCTGTCTATATTCCTACTAACAGTGAGAAGAAAATGTCTGTTCCTTTCAGATACTTATTTTTGAATTGGGGCTTTAAATTGAGTGAACTTACTTCTTTTTCAGGTTCTTTATATTCTCTGGATAATAGTCCTTTGTCTGAGAAATAGCAGGTTCAATTTATTTCCCATAATGTATATTGTCTTTTTGCTCTAGTCATGATTTCTCTTGCTGTATAAAAGCTTTTCAGTAAGATGATAACCCACTTGTTGACTTCTTCTGCTAGTTTTCATGTTATAAATGTTTTGTTCATGAACTTTTCCCTATATCTATGTGTCCAAGAGTTCTACCTCACTTATCTTCCATCAGGTTTAGTGTTGCTGTTTTAATATTTTGGTCTCTAATTTACTTTGAGTTTAGTTGAGTACATGGTGTAAGAGATGTAAGAGATGTAAGATTAGCTTTAATCTGTGGCAAGTTGAATTCCAATTTTTGAAGATCCCTTTGTTAAAGAGGCTATATTTTCTTCATTGGGGAACTTGCCTCCATGTCATAGATGAGGTAGTTTAGTATATCTGGGGTTGTTTCTGGATTTTGTAGTCTGCTCCTCTGATCCTCGGGTCTCTTTGTTTGCCATATCATGCTGTTTTGATCACTGTAGATTTGTAGTATAGTTTCAAGTTGAGAATTATGATACTGCCTGCCATGAAATTATTGCCTCAGATTTTTTGCTATTCTAGATATCTTGTGGTTCAAGATGAATTTTTGGATTATTTTCTTTAGATCTATGAAATATGCTATTGGGATTTCAATCAGATTTTGATTGAACCTATGTAGTAGTTTGGGCTACTATTTTTCATTTTTGAGGATGCTATTGTCAAAGGAATTCATTCAGTGATTTTCTTTCAGTGAGCTCATTGTTTTTGTGTACAAAGATTATTGATTTTTGAATGCTGACCTTGTGTCTAGATACTCTACTATATCTGCCAGTTAAGTCTAGCAGTCTTTTGCCTGAGTTTGTTAGATGCTCTATATAAAGTACCACGTTATCAGCAAGTGATAATACTTTAATTTTTTTCTTATCTTTTTTATTTCTTTGTCTTGTCTAATTTCTGTGGTCAATCTTTTTATCACTACATTTAACAGTAGTGGTGATAGTAGGCTTCCTTGTCTTGTTCCTGGTCTTAATGTGCACACATTCAGTTTTTGACCTCTTAATATGATTCTGTCTCTATCATCATTTGTACTTAAGGACTTTTTAATATAATTATATTAAAATCTACCATATTAGGTTTGTTTGTTTGTTTGTTTGTTTGTTTTGGTCTGTGTGTTTATTTTCTTTGCTGTATTTTTCTTCTCTTGTTTCTGGAGAAAATTCCAAGGTGATAGAAGTTATATACATATCCTATACAAATCTTACTCTTCAGTGGGGTCCAGACTAGTGAATACAAGGAAATACAGTTCTTATGAAAATATAAATGCTCAGTTACTGGAGGCAGCTGAAAAAGAAGGATCATGACTTTGAGACTACTTGGTCAAATTAACAAGACCTTGACCAGGAAAAAAAAAAAAAAGAAGAAAGAAAAGAAAAAGGAAAGAGAAGCAAAGCTGGTAATGTAGCTCAGCAGTGCCATACTAGCCTACCATGCTCAAGTCATTGAATTCAGTCAGAACAAGAGGAAAAATGTTACAGTTAGTGCACCGCAGAGAAAACCTCCATGTTATGGACTCAAACATAATGAGTTCTAGAGGTGAGAGTGATTATGGCCAAGATCTAGTAAAAAAATGCAAACCCTAGTCCTATGTCAACAGTGAAAATATTTTGTCAATATCTAAAGTGAGATAAACAAGAAATTTCCTCAGGTGAGTCTACAGATGAATATACATGAAGCTCAATTCACTGATTTCAGACTCTAGACACCCTGAGAAGAAACACCTGACACTTTGAACCACAAAATCTGTAGAATAGATCTCAATTATTTGTAGTTGATAAATATCTGGTGTTTTTTTCTGTAACAATAGAAAGCCTGTAACTCCACTGCCTCATTTTCAATTGACTTTTGAAATAAGAATCGGTGCAAATTATTACCTCTTTTTGTCATATCACCTAATTTTGTCATAAATATACTTATTTTAATTAAAATCTTTATTGGTACATTACATTTACACATCATGATTGCACTCAACAATGAGAATTTGTACCAGTATGTGACACAACTTAATTCTCATTTTTTCCCATAGCCCTACCCACCCTACCACCCCCACCCCCTATATACATTATTTTTTTTTAAGGTTTTTTGAGACAGAGTCTCGCTGTGTAGTTCAGGCTGGCCCTGAGCTCAGCCTCAAACTCACATCACAGCAATCCTCCTGCTTCTGCCTCCTGAGTGCTGGGATTACAGGCGTGAGCCACCACACCCGGCACTGTGGTATGTGGTACTGGTTGCTTCTGGGGTGAGTCTCCACGTCCAGTATAGGTATGTGGTTACCAGGGATTGAACCCGGGTCCTTGCACTTGCAAGACAGGTGCTGGAACCACTGAGCTATATCCCCGGCCCGTACATAATATTTTTTTCTTTATTTTTAGTTATAATCTCATTATTTTCCCCCTTCATCCCATTTTGCTTTGAGTATTTTCTGTTTCACAGTATATAACATACATTCTAGAACTCATTTATATCTTTATATTTCATACCAGAGAAAATATGTGATATTCACACATTTGTGACCTATTTATTTCACTTACAACAATGTCCTCAAGGTATGTCCATTTAGGTATAAATGATTCAAATTTATTAATTTTTATAGCAGAACAATACTCCATTCTGTAGAAGGGCTTCAACTTTTATATCCATTCACCAGATTATGGACATTTTGGTTGTTTCTAGGATTTAGCAATCACAAACTGAGCTGCTGTAAACATGGGTACACATAAGTCACTGTGATACGAATCTTTTAATTGTTGTGTGTATATAACTAGCAGAGTGATGACCACGTCAAATCGGACCTCCAATCCTAGCTTTTTAAGGAATCTCCAAACTCATCTTCACAGTGGTTGTATGAGTCTACATTCCCACCAACAGTGGAGAAAGGTTCCTTCTTCTCCACAGCCTCCTCAACATTTGTTGCTGGCTAATTCTGAGATAGCAGCCATTCTTTGCACAGTGAGATAAAATCTTAATGTTGTTTTCATCTGTATCTCTCAAATGACTAGTGATGTTGAACATTTCTTAATATGTTTCTTAGCTGCTTGCATTTCTTCCTCTGAAAAGTGTCTGTTCATTTCAGATGACTGATTTGTTTTTTGTTTAACAGCTCATATACATGTAGTAAATGTTCTTTAATCCCTAATTGGAGTTTCATCTACTTTTAAAAACATCTTTCAAAGATTTTTCCATCTCCTATTTTGCTGTTTGGAATTAATCTAGTGACCTTTGTTGTGTCTTTCACTGTTTTTTAGGTGTTCTAAAGTTAGTTCATTCTCTCTGCCCATATGTACTTTGAAACACATAGGTGCCTTTCTTTCTTTTTTTTTTTTTTTGTCCATTTGTTGAATTTATTGTTACATTTTAGATGTACGTCATGATCACAATCAACATTGATAATTTGTACCTGCACATAATGTATCTTGATTCTCATTTTTCTTATCCCTGTGCCCTTCCTACAAAATCCCGCCACCTATATACATAAGCTTTGTTTCTATTTCCCTGTTTTTACCATCAATTTTTTCTTTCTCTTCTTTACTTTTCCTTACCCCTTTACTTTTTTCCTTTTCCCTTTGCACATTTTCTTTGTATTTCACAATAACCTTTCTTGATCCCTCATTTCAGATCAAGTCCAGATGGAGTACAGAGAGCTCTTAAATACTATTGCAGCAATAGAGGCAACTAGGTCACAATTCCACAGCAGAGATTTGGTCATCACTTTTAGTTTTAGTTCATCACTGGTTGTGTCCACATAGTTTACTTACTTAATTCTACCCATTGGTTCGACTCATTTTATAAGTGTAGCTACTATCTCAAAGAAGGCAAGATTTTTAATCCACTTATTCAGCATGCTATTGGACCTGTACACACCCTACTCAAGTAATATAAATTTCTCTGTGAAATTATCTTTCAATCATGCTTTGTCCTAAGCTCTTTATCTCTAATACTGAAATCAAAAGGTTACTGTATGTACTTCATAGAATTTTATGGTATTATAAATACATGAGATGAAATAGTTTGCAACAATGCTAAGATCTAATGGATCTTCATTAAAATACCATGGTTATAAAATTTATTTATCTATGAAATTTTTATCACTATGATTATAGTCTAAAGTTGGTACAC
The DNA here is from genome assembly GCA_004026965.1 of Petromus typicus. Lineage (NCBI taxonomy): Eukaryota > Metazoa > Chordata > Mammalia > Rodentia > Petromuridae > Petromus > Petromus typicus. The sequence continues at coordinate 23,586 of PVIR01007473.1, read as the reverse complement.
AGAATTTGTTTATTTTTTCTGTCTTATTTTACAGATGGTCTTCATGTCTAAAATAAAATATGACCAATTGAATTCTTAAAAAAATAACTATCTTTAAGCAATATTTACAGTGCAAGCAAATGGAGAAATTATTCCTGGATCTACTCACCACCTGGTTCTACCAGTTTATTTCCAAAATGCATTTTTTTACAGCTTTTGAGTGAAGTTGCAATTTTGGGTTTGTTTATTTGAATCTTAAGCCACATGGCAGAGGCATGAAAAGAAAAAGACAGCCACAACAAACAAATTGCAACATATGTCCATAAAATCCCAAATAAACAAGGTATGGCTTCATTTATCCCATTAGAAGTTCAGATTCATGTAAACGTACTGAATATCCAACACAATATTGAACACAATAATTAAAAAACTACATATCCATGAATAAATTATTTAATATGAATTTCAGGAATTTAAAAATTCTGAAAAACAAGATGTCTAAAGAGTCAAAGCCCAATATAAATATACAACCCAATGGGGATATGTTTCACTTTTTTATAATTTGTGGCTTATAATGCTAAGAGTTTAGCAGGGAAGTACTTGTGCAGGGGAACAAAAAAAAAAAAAAAGGTCCGTTACACTGTTTTGTCTCTAATATCAAAGTAATTGAAATTAATTTCAATTAAGAAAACACTATGAGCTAAATATCTGCTCTATTTGTATTTGTGCATATGTGTTGTGAATGCCAGTTAATTTGGATTTATGAAATCTTCACAAAAAATAAAATATATGCACTGTAAAACACTGTATCTTAAAAACTGCTTTTCTGTAATTATTTTTCTCCTAAAAAGCATTATATGAAGTTTCCTATAATTTTATCTGTATTTTATGTATTATTAGTTCTCCAATAGTACTTTATGTGATATACTTCCTATTATAAAATGAGAAATTGAATAGAAAAAAATAATGTTAATTGTCCAAGAAGAAAGTGATTGTAGGTAATATAGCAATAAGTGAAAATTAAGTCAATAATATCTAATTCTACAATGAGTTATATTTCTTACTGAAAGATTATATTAGATATTTGGAAATATCCTTATTATTGTTATTAGAACATGCATTACCTAATTAGCAATTTAGTAAATGAATAAATGACAAGATAAGGAATACAAAATATAATGTATGTTCTGTTCTGATAAGATTACAATATGATCCAGTGATCTGCAGGAAGTAGTGTTAGCAAACATGACACAGATAGGTGCTTGATAACTGCCTGCACACGGAGGTTTCTAGCCTGAATTCTTCTCTGAACATAGATGTTAAGTGACTGTTCTGGAATTCACATGAAGCAAAGCAGCCCAGGTGTTTTAGCCATTGCTGTTGAATCTGCCACTGTATCAGCCAGGGGCATCCTGGGCTCCCCAGTCCCACAGATGCTGCAGGAAGTAGAATATCTATCTGTGCCCAAACTCAGAGGAAGATTTATACAAGAAAAAATAAATATATGTTTTGGAGTGGTGTCATCAAGCAGTGGACAGCTGCATCAATAATATAATTATTGGTTTATGACCGAATAAGTTGGTAAATTCATATTTGTTCTTCTTAAATTGTTTTGCTGAGCTTTAAAAGTTGTATATTGTTTAGTCGTATAATGTTCCCAAGTTTCATGTTTTGGGAAGGTGATTAGATCAGGGGGTACTGGTTATTCATCAGGAGGTTTGTCCTTTGATGAGTTCAGTGGTGGAATGTGGTTTTAGGAGGTAAAATCTAGTTATGTGTGGGGTACTGAGTCATTACATAGAAGGTTGTTATTTTTCTTCTATCTATCTCTCTCTCTCTCTCTCTCTCTCTGTCTGTCTGTCTGTCTGTGTGTCTCTCACTTCCTGACTGCCATGAGGCAGGCAGATTTCCTCTGTCATGTACTTCTCCATACACGACTGTCCTGGTTTCAGTTGATCCCATATAGAATCCACACAAATTGTCAGACAAAATAAATATCTCCACCTTTAAATTGCAGGGGCCATATATATATATATATATATATATATCTTCCCAGAACAGGGAATTTGACAGGTAGAGAATATATCATGTTTTTTACAGACAGGTTTTTCCTTCTTCTCTGTGAAATATATCAACTTATAATTCTTTAGGTAAGATGTAAGATATTGTTTTTATAAAGGTAGTTTTTAATTTTCTTGCTTCTTAGCATTACAATTATGTTGCCTATTACTTATCTTCCTCAGTTTGTAGATGATGTTTCCTTCTCTTTAAATTCATTTACCCTTTGCTGCTGTACAAATTCAATGACAATTTTATAGTCATTTTTATTTTTCTAGCTACTTATATTTAAGACCTTACATTTTGAATATTATTTTCTTATAGTTTTCAAAGTTATTATGGATTATGTCTTTCTTAGAAGGGGAGTGTTGGTGTTGTTTCTCTTTGTTTAATAATCTTACTAAGCATATGAGTTTTTAAATTTGAGATAAATTCCAGCCATGATATCATTATTTCATCCACACTTCAAATTTCTGTTCTATTTTTTTTTCTGTTTTTTGAAGTCAGTTAGTCTACATTAAAATATGGTCTCTACTGTAAATTTTAATCTCTTTTCTCAAATTCAAATTTTTATATTGGCACCTTTTTTGTTTCTATCACACAAAATATTTTCCTATCTAACCTCCATTCTTTATTCACCTATCCTTTAGAAATAGAATTTTGTTTCTTTATCACACCTTCATTGCTATATTTAGTAGTTATATTATGAGTATTTAAATTAAATTGTCTCTTTAGAATTTAAATAATGATATTTATATGCTTATGTTATTAGACAGGATCTTAGAAACACTACACTCATCAGTGGTAGCTTTGTAAAGTTCCTTATTGTCACTACTGAGGACACATATAACAATTTTTCTTTAGTTTGGTTTTATACTGATAAGTGCCTGATATTAACCTTGTGTATATTAATAATTCCATTTGATTGTACTTACCACTTAAAGCATTTTTTTTCTTCATGCATAGGAGTTTTCAGGTAATTCGTTTTTCAATATAACTTCTTATTTTCAATCTTTTAGAAGTATTGCCCTAAGCACCTAAAAGTAGTATTGTTTATATTTTTTAGTCCAAGAGTAATAATCTTCAGTGTAATGTTTTAGTACCATGAGAAATTGGGAATAGTTCCACACAAGATATTTGTATTATCGATTACTTTAAGCATTTATCACCTTTTTGAGAAGAGAATGTTCCTAAGTCTCCATTAAGTTATTGTGAATGAAGGAATGCAATATTGTTAAGTGTAATCAAACTCTGTGTAATAGAAGACTATAACTTAGCGAAAATAATTTAAATGTGGTAGTGACTTTGATTTACTACTATTTAAAGACAAAAAATGACCAGTGTTGATGAGTGAGGGGAGAACCAGGAAATTTTCCACACTGTGAGTGAGAGTGTAAAGTAGGACCAGGCTTATTATGGCACTATGGAAGCTTCTCAGTAAAAAAAACAAAAACAAAAACAATGAAATGCTATATGTTCCAGCAATTCCCAGTAAAGTCACTTTACTGGCAATAAGTCTGCACTTCCATATTTATTGCAGCAATAAAAGTAGCCAGTGCAAAGAATTAGTTTTTTGAATTGATTTTATTGGCACATTATATATAAAAATACAATATACATAAAATAAGAATTTATTTTGTTGTCTATTTAATTTTTATGCTTTTAATTGTACATGCTTTATGAATAATATATATTTTCTAAATTGCATATTTTTAATCATGCGTGATATTTTCACCAATGAAGAGTGATGTGTGATCACATAGATGCTTTATATACATTTTTCTTTTTGCTAAAGTCTTTTTACAAGATGCTCACCATTATTATCAGATATAAACCTGCTTATCTTGTGAAGTCTGTAGCCTAATAGCATCACATTCACTAATGAGAATATAACATAAATTTGAAGTAACAGAACATATAGTATAGTTTTAAATGTGTTCCTCCAAGGAAAATGAGAATTTTATAAACTAAGAAAAAAAAATGAAAGAAATACAATGAACATATGAAACTTATACTAGTGCAATAATAATCTATATAAAAAATAAGCCAAGAAAGACAACAAAAAATTTTAAAAACAACACAACACAAAATACAAAACTTCATGTAAAGAAATATACCCTACAAATTTTAAATTATAGTTTTCACACTTAATAATTTAGTTGGTACCTTACACCATAGATTATGGAGAGCTGGTAGGAACTTTATTGCCCTGGAAAATGTGTGTAAGAAAAATAGTGACATGAGAACAAAAAACATGACATAATGATCATGATTATCTTTGAATTTCATTAGAATTCATGATGACTTGCTTCAACAATACAATATTTACTGGAAGTAGAATGATAATATTTTTGGTTAGAAAATGTTTATTCAACAATTAATCAATCAATATTTTTCTAAAATGTTCTATGTTCTATCTCTAATTGAAGTTTAAAATATAAATTGGTTTTGAATATCATATTAAAACATTTTTCAAATGCACTTTTTCTAGTATAAATATAAATAACTTATAGGTAAAGTTTTTTGAAAAATAGAGAATTGTTTTAATATCCAATGGACAGTACTTTTTGGTTTTTCTGGAATGTACTTATTGCAAGACTTTAGAATTATGAGACTACATTTTTAACAAAGAAGATAAGAGTGAAATCAACAATTATTTTCAAGAATTAGGAATGGATAGGAATAAAGAAAAAAACAAAATAGATTTCAAGTAAATAACTTATCCATACTAAAAAGAAGGTAAAAAATCATTTATATAATATAGGAGAAAGGTTCCTATATGGATTAAGAGGAGCATATGTCTGCCTCTATGTATGAGTAATAAAATTTGGCCCAAGTGACATCCATATTTAGAAAACATACACCCACTTTTTTTTTATTTTAAATCTTTATTGGTACATTATGAATACACATCATCATCACATTCAACATTGAGAGTTTTGTAACAGAATATAACATGACTTGATTCTAATTATCCCCTTTCCCCTCCTCCCTGCAACCCCCAGCCCTATACACATAATCTTTGTTTCCTTTTTTTCTATTATTAGCACATTCATTTTCCCCTTGTTATTTAGCCTTACACTTTCTTCCCTTTTAAATATTTCCTGTTTCAAAATATCAACTATACATAGTACAACTCATTTATAGTTTAATTTTCTCATATCAAGGAAAAGATACAATATTTATACATCTGTGACATATTTATTTTGCTTATGAGAATATCCTCAAGGTATATTCATTTGAGTATGAATGACTCAAAGTTATCATTTTTAAGGGCAGAGTAATACTTCATCCTATGAAAGAACCACATCTTATTTATTCAGTCACCAATTCATGGACATTTGGGCTGTTTCCAAGATTTACCAATCGCAAACTGAGCTGCTATAAACATGGGTGCACATATGTCTCTGTGATATAAATCTTTAATTCCTTTGTGTATGTACCTAGCACAGCAATGGCCAGGTCAAATGGGACTTTCAGTCCTAGATTATTGAGGAATCTCCACACTGATATCCAGAGAAGTTGTATGAGTCTACATTCCGACCAACAGTGGAGAAGGGTTCCTTTTTCTCCGCAGCCTCGCCAACATTGGTTGCTGGCTAATTCTGAGATAGCAGCCATTCTTTGTGAAGTGAGATGAAATGTCAGTGTTTTTTTCATCTACATCTCTGAAATGACCAATATGTTGAACATTTCTTCATATGCATCTTAGCTGTTCTTAATTCTTCCTCTGAAAAGTGACTGTTCACCTCTAACCTAAACTAAGAGTATGGCCTTATAATCAAGGGAATGTCAGCAACTCTTATTTTGTTATATAATAATATATAATAAAAAATAGTAAAATCAGAGTGAAGTGATATCTTGTAATTACTATCAACTTTAAAAATATGCGGAATACTGGGCCGGGGATTTAGCTCAGTGGTTCCGGCGCCTGTCTTGCAAGCCCAAGCGCCTGGATTCCATCGCTGGTGACCATATACCATACTGGGAGTGGAGACTCACCCCAGCAGCAACCAGTACCACATACCACAGTGCCGGGCGTGGTGGCTCACGCCGATAATCCCAGCACTCGGGAGGCAGAGGCAGGAGGGTTATTGTGATGTGAACTTGAGGCTGAGCTCAGGGCCAGCCTGAACTACAATGTGAGACCCTGTCTAAAACAAAACAAAACAAAGCAAACAAACAAACAAAAACACCTAAAAATGCTGAATAAAAAGTAAAAGTAAAGCAATTATAGTCAAAGTTATATAACATTATATATTGCTGAAGAACGGTAAAATAGGAGTAAGGTGATGTCTTCTAATTACTATTAGTTAAAAATATGCAGAATAAAAAGGAAAAGTAAAGCAACCATGGTCAAACTTTGCTATTTAGTGTAACTGAGCCAAGTATAAGTCTGTAATAAGCTTGAATTATTTGCAATAGTCATACTCTTTGTCTGTATCTGATTTTTTTTTCCTTATGAAAACTTTAAAGACAAATAAAAATAGATTTTATTTTCAATAGTATTTATTCATTTGATTTTGGATATCGCTAAGTGGAAAAGTTTGCTTTTAAGGTCCAAACCCTGTCTTTATAATTATTTCATCTTTTAAAGAACCCTACAGTAGCTGCCTCTGTGGGCTATATGCCTACAATACAATGACTGGCTGGGGTGAGCAGGTGTGAACTGTGCCTTTTCTGCAACTTACTATTTACTGAATGTTATCGCTCCAGAAAAAGCAAGTGAGGAGCAAGATGATATGCAATCTCTTTCTGGATATATACTTCTGTTTGAGAACTTAGGTGAGGGAATTAGCTAGTTTCAACTCATAGAATGAGGTTTATGGATTTAAAGAGGATAATCCCTAATCAAATCTTCAGTTCAGATCCAAGAAAACACCAACTGTCATCTGAAATATGTTGATTTTTTTCTCATCTTTCCCACTTCCAAATAATTTAATGACCATCCAAGTTATTTTCACTTTATTTTAGATAATTTGATTGCATAAATTTCTCACTTAGAATATTTTAAAATCTTCATTTAAATTTTTAGTAAAGTTTAATTTCAAATATTTCTTTTCTTATAATCATGAATAAATAATCAATTAAACCATGCATAATAATTTTTGGGTTTTTTTTGTAATTTCATCAAAATGATTTTTAAAAATCAAGATTTTCTGAGGCCTAAGTGTTCTTCCACTTCTATAGCTTGTCATGCCACATGATACACACATGTAGTAAATACTTTCTAGTTATTCATGAATTTATTTGAAAACAATAGAGTGTCTTTTATCCTAGCCAATGTTTCTACCCTTGGAATTTGCATCAGTGATGTTTGCCTTGGACAAGGAATAAAGGGACAAATCAATCAAATATTAAGAAATTAAAAAGAGGTATTAATTAGTGTCAGAGCTGTGTGTGAACAGTGATGGGAGATTGGCTTAGACTGGCTGAATCTGAAATGTGCACAGTGGCTTGGAGATGTCTGTGAGATGCACAGGGCCCTTGGTTTCAGGAACAATCAAGAATAAGTATGAAAAATGTGGGAATAATTCTAATGTATTGATGGAGAAAGAATGAACATGTGACTGCATTTAGTGAGTGAGACAGAACCACAGATACAGAGAGCTAAAAGGCATGCAGAGTGAAGACAATCTAACAGGAATGGAAACAAAATGGACATTGTAAGTCTAGGTGCATCATAAGAAAATTTCAGGTTTGAGTTTATGTACTAAAAATATTTTTAAAGAGGAAAAAATATTTGGAATCAGAAGAAAGTATTCAAATAATTAAAATGACTCAGAAAGAATGCTGGGTTTACAGAGAAGACTAAATAATGACAAGAATTTGGACAATGTACAAAGGGACTAGTAAAGGCTTTTGTTTTCTACTCTAGCAAAGCAGACAAAAAGAAAGATTAAAGGATCAGTACTTGATGTAGAAGCATAAATGAATTTTGAGGTCTAAAAAGTATTATCCAACCCAAGTCAAATTTGTAATTTCTCTGGACATTCACTGTGTTCTCTCAAGTAACATATTTTTTGATGCACAGAGGCACCAAGGATAGAGACATAAATTCAGAATAATCAAAAACTATGTATTTATTATAATTTTAATTCACATAGACATGTATGTAGCTACAGAGTGATAATTTAATATTTATTCTATTAGTCCCTTCTCTGTAATACAGTACTGTACTAATACCCTGATTTAACAGAAAGATGTAGAATTTATCTTATGGTTTCAGAAGACTCAGTCTATGTTTTGCTGGTTCTAAGAAATAATTTTGTGAAAGAGGGGCTGGCTTTGTGAAACAGGGAAATTTAGTTCACATTAGTCAAGAAGTAGCAGATGAGGCAGAGCCAAGGAGCAAACAGTGAGAGACCAGACAGGAATTTAAAGTCATCCCTCCATGAGCCACCTTACTAAGCAAAGCAAACTCAGGAATTTTCTCCACTAGTCCCTTGGGTGAACTCGCAAGCAAATCATTTTGGCACTCCAATCCCACTACTTCACATGGATGCAATGTATAAGAATCAAATATAGATAATACATAATGTATTTCATTTTTACTGTAAATAACAGAAAGCAAAATGTCCTATTAACTTACTATAGCACCGACTGAACTACATTGCAAAATTCTTACAGAAAGGGAAGTTAAATCATTAAAAAAAAAAAAAAAAAAAAAAACTAACAGACTCTTGCTGCATAGCTCCAGCTAACTTTGTTCACACTAGGTAGACATATCTGGGCTTGAACTCATGTGGGATTTCAAATATATTTGACTAGACCCAGTTTAAACTACTGTCAAGGGCCAGGATTGTAGAGCAGGCAGAGAGAGCTCTTTCAGTGTAATATAAGACCCAGAATTAAATCCCCAAATTCACCATCAAAAATGAAAGAATGATTACATTTAGTATTCTAAGTATAATGAATATCATTTTCAAACCAATATGTTGACCCTTGAGGTTATTCTTCCAGATTTTTAAGAAAACTATTTTAGCACCATTATCATACAGAAAATGCATTATATCTTTGTTTTCTATAAGTGGATATATTTTCATAATTAATTTCACTAACTTGGCATTTTTATTACTTGGGTAAGTATTGATGAATCACAGGTATGAAAGTAACATTTATCTCATAACTTTTGTGGCATGATCCTTCATAATCTTGATACAAATCAAGGAGAGAATGCACAGACTATTCCACAAGTATTTTCTCTCAAGTCCCATTGGCTGAATAGTGGCTGGTAATGGTCTGTAAAAGCAAGCCAATTTGCCCCTTGATGGAGATTACTGAGCCAAATGTAGCAAAAAGCTTGAGAAAATGTGACACGCTTTCTACTCAACAGCAAAAGAGTCGATTAGTTTCTTAGTTTTCTTTTTGTGCAGTGGAAATAGGTCTTGCTTGTTAATTCTCTTTAATCTCACACATCACTTTCTGAGTACCATTGTTGCTTATTAATACAACCTGTAGAGTTGTATTTAGGATAATAAACTGTAGAAAATGTTTTTAAAATTAAACTAATCAATAAGTGTTTATTTTCTAAATATGATTTTGTGAAGTTAAATCCTTCAAAACTAAATGGATTATAGATAAATTATTTTTTGAGAGCAGAATATTTATTTTCAACATTTTAAAATTTCTAAATATTGATATCTGGAACAATATTTCTCAGTTTAACTTTATAATTACAATCTGATTATGCTGTAGATACACACAATTGACATCCATGACAATTTCTCTTTGTTATGCCCTCAGTTATATAAAACCATAAAAAGACATTGATATGCATAATCATATACACTTATGATTAAGCAAAAATAATATCATTAAAATTTATATGAAAGGATATAAATTGAAAATAAGCAGAAGTAGTTTTAATATGCATATTTTATATGTAGAAAAGTTAATGTAGGGTAGGATATTATAAGCAACATGATTTTATGTAGTTTATCCTGAAATATGCATATAATATTGACATTCTCTTTGACTATATCCTGGGATTAATAGAATTAGAAGTTTGAAATAGACTTAAGAAACATTAAGTTTCAAGTGACTACTTTTGTAGGACTCCTGATTCTGAAAACAGATAGTCAGCACTCCTCAAATATTTAAATATTGTTAAAGGGTATTATTTCACATAGCGTTTATTTCCTTCAAGTAGACACTAATTTAGACACTGGGAAAATAAGAACACATCACAAATGGTTCCTGTATAAAACACTGATGATATGTGAGAAAATATTGTACTTAAACTGACTTGATGTGCAGAAGTACAGTATATATAAGAAAGTAACACTCAGATTGTGTTTCAGCAGTAAAACTTGAGTTACTAATGAAGAGAAATGTTTGCTAGTACAAGAGTACCAGAAGGAAAACAAAGAGAAAAAACAGACAGACATAAAAAGACACTACTTTCAAAGAAAGGCAAACATTTGGCCACTGTTGACATAGAGGCATGAGGGATAATGATATACAATGATACTGAAGTTGTGGTCAAAGACAAGGTCATGAATAACTTATACTGTTTTCTCCATTTCTCAGAATTCAGCTATATTTCCATCATTTTTGGAAATTACTCCTTATTTTCTTTCAGTGCTATAGTCTTTTGATGGATCCATCAAGATACAATTTGCCTAGAAGAGTATATTTTCTTTCATGTGTAAAATTTTTCAAGCTCACTTTGATCGTATTTATACTCAGTTTACAAACATCATGAAGTAAACCAAATTAATTTTTAAGCCTTTCCATTCTTCAGTCCTCCTTGAGAGTTATGCAATTCATCTTCATTATTTTATTTGTATGATTTTAGTTTTTCATCCACTATCTTTGATGTGAGTCACAATTTAATGGGTACTGAACTATTTTTCACATTTGTCTAAATGTAGGCAAACACTTTTCAGGTAGAAATAGTAACTCCTTTGGTATATAAATTGCCCCTTGTTTTTACAGGACACCTCTTTTTCTCATCTTATTCTCATCACTTTAGAGTAACAGAATTTTCTTCTAATAAGCTGTGATACAGGAAAATCAAGTTTTGCAATTAAACTCTCCCTACACAATCATACTTCTTAAGAATTTCTTTCACTGGTAGCCTTAAAAGCCCGGAAAAGCACAAACTTATTTCCTCACATATTTCTGCTTTCATACACATATGTACATCCAAGGACGGACCAAATAAGATGACATGTATTTGATTTATAAATATATTGTAATAACAGACATATTGTTATCAATGGACCTCAAAATAGCTACCATTGCTCTCCACATACATATTTCATTGCTCTGATCACTTTCTGAAACAGCTTTGAAAGTTTTATTTCCTGAACGTCTGAGGGCTGTGAAGAAAAATATGAATGAGGCTGCCAAGCCTCATCCAAGTGAAAGGCAAGCTTGTTGCACTGCACAGTATCCTTGTCAACCTTCACTCTCAGATCCTGCACCAACACACTTGTAGCTCTTCGTCAAAGTAAAAATGATCATTAAAAATAAAAACACAGGACCTCAAGGTAGGCTCAACATTATAATAAAGACACTAAGTGGACTTCCAGAGCTGCTTCCAAAAAATTACAAAAATGTTGGAATGCTTGTCCAAAGCCAGGAATTACGTTTGAAGATTAATGATGATACATATTTTACTGCTGAAATATTTTGATTTAGCTTTTACTTATATTTTGTGATCATACTTCATATATATTTCTATATATAGTTATATAATTTGCAAATATTTATCTAGATTTTGTGGTTGATAAAATATAAAAGATTTACTTGGGCAGACTGCATATAATATATAACAATAATAAGTGTAAAATGCCTATATCAAAATCAAAAGTCTAATTTGTTATTGACTGAATTGTGTCTTCACTGGAACTCACGGACTGAAGATTTAAATATCACTATGTCAAATGTCACAGTATTTTAAATGAAAATCTTTGAAAAGGTAGTGTAATTAAAAATTGTTAACATAATACTGAGCTCTTGAGTCATTTTAAGAAGGCATTGTGACATACAGAAATACATTAGTGTTGTTTAAGCAGAGAATAAATGTTACTTGTGGATAAAAGGAGAAGCCTAACATTGGAAAGCAGAGACTCCAAGAGTACCTACTGAGTAAATCTTTGTCTTGGACTGCTAAGAATTGTGGGAAAATGTAATTCTTTTATTTTGGATACCAATTAATAGTAGTTGTTTGAACAGCTAGAACAGAGTAATATATAACTTCTCTGACAGGTAAAGAAGGAAAAATAAGTACAATATTATTAACAAACCAACTCTAAACACATCACATTCTAGTTTCATACGATTATACAAAATGTGGGCAACCCCTCATGAGTTCACACTTTCCCCCACTAGGGTTGAATTGCGCTATCTGACCTGCCCATTGAAGCCACTCACAAGGCATCCTCCTCAGCCCAGGTGACTGATTCTCCACACACTGGGGGACCCTCTGGCCTGCTGAGAGTGGGCTGACCTGACCTGCTTGGGCCACAACGTCTCTCTTCTTCACTCTTAAACACAATTATTGGCCTAGTAGGACATGTCTGAGGGCATTTACTCTAGATTTTTCAGAAAGAAAAAAAAAATAGGAAAAGAAAAGTAAAAAAAAAGATGTTTTATATAGAAGGAAAATAAAAGTGAAGAAAAAGTAGTGAAATATAATAGCCTTTTTCATAAACATTATGTAGTTAATGATATGAGTATTACAGGGTAGAAGAGTCATGGGTCAGAGTGAGATAGATGTGAGGGGAGGAGGACAGGTGCGGGTTATGGGAAATGAAGGTGAGAAAAGGAAGTCAAGCCACTGAGGAGAAGAGGACACTCCCCCACCAAGGTGGTCCATATGAGGAGCTAAACATTCAGCAAAGTAAAGGGTTTATCTCAGTTGGATATGCAGGAGGAGGAGCTAGCCTAAAATAAATGTTATATTGGAGAAATATGTGTATTGTATTAAAATGTGTTTACAGTGGATATAAATGATATTTACACTCTCACAGAACTCTGAGGATTTCATTATATTGGCCATAATTTCAGAGTTTAAGAAATCATGAAACTAAATATATATTGAGTTTCTGTGTATGTACCTTGCTTAAACCCATTAACCTTGATTCAATAAATAATATTTACTAAATATTACTGATCCAATAATATTTTTCATTCCAAGTGATTATTTTCTACTCATCATTTGTTTAAATATCATAATGCCTACACACATAAAAGAATGGCTAAAATCCAAAAGGAAAGATGAAATGTTGAGAAAGATGGAAAGCAAACTTATATAAGTGCTTTAAATCATACATTTGGAGGTATAAAATTATTTGATTTTGGAAAAACGCTTAGAACAGCTACTCAACATTGTAGCCTTTAAATATATGCATACTTTAGAATTGACAATACAAACTACATGTCATTTTTAATATATACATAAACAAGCAGTCAAATGTATGTTATATATATAAAGCTCATGAACACATAAGTACAAGAGTGTTTATAGCAGCTTTATTTGCAAGGAGTTTGAATATTACCTTGACGCTAGTGGAAAGCTATTTGATACCTTTCAACAGAAAAGTAACAAGATAAGATTTACATTTTTGTTTCCAAAGTGTAATATGACTCAAGAATGATGAATTATTGTGGGAGACAAAACTGATGAGGGAAGAACAGTTAGAGTGGTGTCTTTCTTGTCCTGGTAAAAGAAAACTGTGATTTAGATGTAGTTATTTAAAGCAGGCATGACATAACGTATATTTAGGGAATATTTTACTTGTATTTGACATGTACTTGAATGAACTATATAATCATTTTTGTCCTGGGAATACTGCTTCATACATAAATAGCAAAGAAAAAGAAGAAAATATCAGCTACTTTCACATTTTGTTACCTAACTGGGTTAGATGTAGGCAAGGTATTAAATTAGGTAAAGCGTGCATTTTTTCTTTATCATGTCTTTAGATAGCATTTTCTCATATGATTAATTACTTAGATCTTCCAGTAAAGTGTCCTCATTCTATTCTAATTTATTTATTGTGATATAAATTAAATATAAAAATAAAGGGGCTGGGGATTTGGCTCACTGGCTCAGACTCCTGTCTTACAAGCAAAAGGTCCCAGGTTCTATCCCTGGTAACCACATACAATACTGGGTGTAGAGACTCACTCCCAGCAGCAATCAGTGCCACAAATCACTGTTCCTGTCATGGTGGCTCATGCCTGTGTTCCCAGCACTCGGAAGGCAGAGGCAGGAGGATTGCTGTGATGTGAGTTTGAGGCTGAGCTCAGGGTCAGCCTGAACTACAAAGCAAGATCTGTCTCAAAAAAAAAAAAAAATCCTCAAAGATATGAGTTTGCTTTCTCTATTGTAATTCTCAGGACATCTGTTTCATTGGGGTAGGAAAATAAATGATTATGATGATAAATAAGTAAGAAAATTCAATCAAAATAATCTACATTTTGTGAAGGACGAATAGATCATGACTGTTCTTAGAACATTTGTTTTGTTTACTGCTAAGAAAGTATCCTAGCATCATACCAGGTGATGTGGTCCAAACCAACTACAATCCTATATGTATTGAAAATGGACAATGAGACTTAATGGATAAACAGACTATTTATTACTCAGAGTGTAACAAACATTATGAGCATAAGTAGAGTTGTATCACTCTCTCTTTCTCTAAGTCCTAAGGGGTGCTATAATGATCACAGATAGCAGCTAGGTGCACAGAAAATCCATAATTACAGGGAAAGCAGTGAATAAGACTGTCCTTTGAATCAAAACTTAAAGAAGAAGACAAGCACTGCAAAGGAATTTCCTCTTAAATTCTTAAATTCTCTTAAATTCTTAAATTCTCTTAAATCTGTCCTTTGAATCAAAACTGAAAGAAGAAGACAAGCACCGCAAAGGAATTTTCTCTTAATTTTAAAGTGTGTGTGTTTGTACTTAGGGAGGGGAGCAGGGTTAAAGAGAGGGATAATTGGGGAAAAAAAGGGGGCAGGATATATCCTATACAGGTGTAAATCATTACAGTGAGTATTGCATTATGCATCCCTGAAATGTACCAGTGTTTTACTTACCAACAACAACAAAAACAAACACATATACTGCAGAAAACTTTGAAATATTTTAGAAACAAATGGTTATGAGTGCCATTATTTAAAAAATAAACTAATAAGAGGGGCAAGCTGAGAGCCTTTGAGAAGCACCAGGCAATATTAGTTTTCACCCAGTTATGTGAGCTCCTAGTCCAGTTCAAGATGTACCTGCTTTAAATTTTCTTAACTTTCCCATAAAGTGAGAGAAACTTCATTTTGTAAATTTCTTTTTTATCTCAAGTTATGTTGGTCTCTTCATTGCTCCCCTAGACAAAATGACTTCTAGGGAGGTGTGCTTGGTGGGGATCTTCTGATTCCTGGTAGGGAGAGGGGATGTGAGGACAGAATACAGATGTGGCGTAGGGAAAGCTGAGGATTGCAGCTCCTTGAGACTCCTGCTGGTGTGTCTTGTCCTTTCTCCATTCAAGGACAAGAACAATATATGTTTTTGGAAATAGTGGTAAGGTCTCCTCTACAGAGGAATGAATCTCAGAGTATATCCTTCATTACTGAGTCTTTTTTTTTTCCTTTTGATGTGAACTCATAAAACCTAGAAAGCTGAATGAAAAAGACAAAGCAATTCCCAACAGTGTGTATGCCTGCTACTTTCTCAGTAGTCCTGCTTTAAAATGTCCTTTATTTTTTATTTAAATACTATTTCTTTTCTATAACTTCATTTTACAATGTTTTTGAAGAATCCCAATATTATTTCATACACTAGTAATGGAAAAATGAATACAGCATTTTGTACCTGTACAGAAAGATTTGGTTTATAACAAAATGTTTTTATATCTCGTCCAAAAATGTGAAGAAATGAGGTGTCCTTATGCAGACAAATTGCATCAAATTGTTGCAAGAAATTCTAAAAACTAAACCAGCTATGAGTAGAAGAAAGATGGCTGTCTCAGATCATCAATGGAGCTTTCTACACAGCCATCCAGTGGGTATTTAACAAAACCAAAGTGATAGTGTAATAGTGAAGAGGCAGAGCAGAGGAAATGAGGGCTAGGTGTGCTGTGACAGCTGGGACCTCCAAGCCCATCTCTGAGCAGAGAGCCTTCTTCAGTTTGAAGTGCAACTTAAAATGTACCCTAATCCTATGGTGACTCTTCTAAGTGTTGAGCTCAGGAGGAAAACAGAAAATGCTGGAATCAAATCCCACATGTTGGAGGATTACCAGATGATTCTCCAGGCTGAGTGGAACATTTTCTATAACTTATAAAGGATTTATAATACCAGTGCAAAAGTCATCTTTTTCAAACTAGCTAATGGGAATGTGGTCTTTCAACAATTTCCAGACAGGCCTATGATCACTCTGTGCATGTACCTGCAGAAATTCTGAAGAGGACCACGGTGGTCTACAGAGCCTGACCACCCGCCATCGAAGAAGGCTCTTTCAGCAGATGAACTGAGCCCTTTCCAAGTGAGTGAAGAGATTTAGACTAGAGATAGTGTATTCAGTTTCTTCATTGGCTACAGAAGGGCAATACTTTCCCTTCTTTCTCTGTAACAGTTCTAAACAGTATGGAGAGACAGAGCAGCTCCTCGGTGATACCATCATGTTCTTCAGAGGACCATCAAGAGTGACTCAGTAGTAGTCAGTGGTGAAGCCATCAAGATGAAATTCATCAAGTACATCCTTGATTATTAAGGAATTATCCTAGACAAACAGAAGATATTGATTGGGCATGTTCTAAGTCTCAGCCATCATCCCATACTAGGTATGTGACAATACTGGCTTAGAGGCTCTAAATAATCTGGAGGTATAGGTTCAGCGCATCCAGGAAAGGCATAAGGCATCAAGTAGACATCTATAATGAGAACGTTATTGACAGCTTCAAAGACTTTGCATAGGAGTTAGCTGTGGTGCAGAGCAACACTCTAATATCAGTTTTATTTGTACACCTCAAGGGAAATATAAAGACCCTCTGCTTCACGGTGATGGTTCTTCACTTGCCAGGCCAGGACGCACCCATCGCAACCCTGCATGGCACCTGGTGTGACCACCCTCTCCTGTTTGGATCCTTGGTTTATGAAGTGGTAAAACTTGTCTACTTTGTTCTCTCTGGAGATTATTTAAGTAAAAGTTAAGGATTAGAAAATGAAAATAAATCACATAGTTAATCTTGTGCTTCCCCTCAGTGCATTCATTAATAATGATATACATATAACACACACAAACAGAAAAAGTTAAATATTAACTAGGAAAAGATATTTAATTACTTCACAGAATATAAAATATTTGACTCAACAAGAATAAAACTGACAATGGTGAAAGTGATATTTTCAGATGAGCCAATTTACTCTGATCATACAGTCAAGAAGAAAAAAAAATAGTTTCTAAATAAAGACAGAAAAATAATAAAATCACTACCACTATGATTTTGAAGGCATTGCATGTTCACTACTTGTGTAATGCAAGCACAGCAGTCTTCAGAAATGAAGATAGCATACTTTGATCCATTATGCTTACTCAGAAGGCTGGTCCCCAGGGTGTGCCAGCCATTCTAAGTGAAGATGCTTTCAAGGATGATAAGACCAATCATTTCCTCTGTGCACAGAAAATTGTAACATCTATGATACTGTGCCAGATGTTGAATATATTAAAATCTGCTTGAGAGTAAATTATATTTCAAAGGTAAATAAAATAAATTTAAAACTAGAAAAAGCATTTTCAGATATTCATTCTCTTAATAAAAGAAGGAACAATATTTTAAGCAGCCCCAAATTCATTTAATGCAACACAAGCAACACTATATATAAATAACAAGCAGTCTGAGATTGCATTTGATTAGGAATAAAAATAACTGCATTTTCATGAAGATTTGTACTTGTAACCGCCAAAGATAAACCTAAGACAACCCCTTCATTCCTCATGAGAAAAAGACTCCATTTCTTTTCCATATGACACAAAATTCTATCTAGTTTCTGTTGAAAATTTGATAGTTCTGAAAAACAGAACAGAGACCAGTATAAATATACACACCATAGTAGTGGTTTTACTAATCTAGGTTGTCTATGTGAGCAATCTAGCTGTGAGAGGACAGGTGTTGAAACATTGTGTAACACTGTGCCTTGATAATCTATACAATATTAGCTATGAGGAGAACGGAAGAACTGATAGCACTAGAAGTTACGTATATCAGATAACTGCTAGTCTTATAAACTGAATCAAATGTAATAAAAATATGTAAAGAGGAATAAAGTATTTTCCTAAAATCTGAATTAAAGACAATGAATGAAATGCTGAGATCTTCATATTTTAAACAAACTGATATAAAGAAAGCTGCATTTTAGAGCAGATTTTGTTTAAAATAAAGGATTTATACATAGAAGGTAAGAAAGAAAACCTAGAGAATCTCAGACCTCCATTAAAACATAAGACAAAAAGATTATATAATTTCAGTCAAAGAAACCTAGTATCTGAGTGTAAGTTATTTCAGAATACTTTGAATCATGCCCATTCATACACTCAATTATCTTCTCCATTCATTCATCATTTTCCCATCTTTAAAAAAAATCAGCTACAAAGCCAAGTAATCATTTAGACTTGCATACAATTTTACTTGGTCATTTGTATGCTTTAATTTAAATCTTTTGTCAAATCCATGTAAAGATTAAGCGGTATTATCAAAGTCTCTTAGAAAGTGGTAGGAAAAAAGGAATGAAATGTTAATCAATTTTCCCTTTTTCACAGAGGGAATAAATTATATGTATAACTTTCAATATTAATAGCATTTTACAAGGTAACAGAAAACAAAGAAACAGTCAGCTTTCATTCAATCATCACAAATCAAAATATCAAATTTTGTTAAATAACTGAGGGATAAAAAGACAAGGTTTGATGTTTCTCAACACAAGGAAGTCATACATGATTAGGAGATGAAAGTGTGAATCATCTTATTTCATCATCAAATATTGTGCGCAAATATGAAACTTCTATACTGTAATATGTCCGAGAATATGTCATGGCAGAACCAATATTGTCATGATTGCCTCACTCCCAACACTGAAATTATAACAAAAATTCCAGTAATATACTTCACCAATCTAGGGAAAAATAAAATTATTTTAAGGTCCAGAGAGAACAAGACACTCAGAATAGCAAAAGCAATCTGGAACAACAAGAGCAGAGCAAGAGGAATCAGAATATCTACCTTCAAGTTATATTCTGAAGCAATAGTGATAAAAAAGACATGGTATGGGAACTAAGATAGACATAGATCAATAGAACAGAATAGGGACACAAAAATTTCCACGGGAATTTTCAGCAATTTCATCTTTGACAAAGTAGCCAAAACGCTAATTTGAAGAAAAGAGCTTACTTCATAAATGGTGCTGAGAAAACTGGATATCTCTTTCTGGAACATTGAAGCTGGACCCATATGTCTCACCGTGCACTAAAGTAAAATCTAAGTGGACCTAAAACCAAAACATTAAAAGAGAAACATTTAACCTAGTGGAAGACAAAATAGGTAAAGAACTTCAAGTCATAGGTCTTGGAAAGGATTTTTTTTTTCAATAAACACCAAATTGCACAAGACATAACAATAAGAATCATTAAGTGGTATTACACAAATTTTCTGCATAGCAAAAGAATCTGAAGAGTGAAAAGACAACCAGTAGAATGGTAAAATGCCACGTTTTTGTTTCTATTTCTTAGATAAAGCACTGATATCTCATCTTAAAAAGGACTAATAAACTGAATGAATGAATAAATAAATACATTTTAAAAAGACCCAATTATGGAATGGGTAAGTGGAATGAACAGACAATTTTTATGAGCAGTATAAATGGTTAACAAGCATGTAAAAAATATTCAACATCATTGGCCATTAGCAAAATGCAAAATAAATTAGCACTATGATTTCATCTTGCATCAGAAAAAATGATTGTCATTGAGCTGTAAAAGAATGCCAAATGTTGGCATGACTGCAGTGAAAAAGGAACATGCCTAACTGATGGTGAAAATGTAAAATAGTACAACCATTATTGAAATGAGTATGGAAACTTCTCATAGAACTAAAATTAGAAATTCAATAGGACCCAGTTATTCACCTTCTATGTCTTGTTCCCAAACAGCTAAAGTGATCACACTATAGCACAATAGGTATACAAATTTTATAGCAGCATAATTCATAAGCTGAAACCTGGAGCCACATGTTATACTTGTAAATAGATAAATGGTCAAATAAAACTTGTACAGTGGAAAACTACATGGCTAGAAATGAGAGACATTTATAGGAAAATTGAAGTATCTAGAAAATATAATATTAAGTGAAATAAGTCATCACAGAAGCTTAAACACAATGTGCTATCTCTCATTTGAGTTCACAAAGCACAAAGTACATAGTAAAAGTTGTATAGAAGGAACAAAGGAGTAAGATCTATTGCAAATAGGAACATGCCAGGATACTGAGGGTGAAAGGTGAGGGTAAGAGGATGGAGAAATAAATTATTTAAGATACAGTAAGGGTCAGAGATTTAGCCAAGTGATACATTGCCTACTTGACAAGCATAACTGCCTGAGTTAGATTCCCTGTAACAGAAACAAATAAATAAAAGGATATGCAATGTATTGGAATCTAATATCCTTCATTAATATAACTATTATGTTATAAACATGAGTAAAGAATAGGGCCAGGGATATAACCCAGTTTTTCTGGAATTGCAAGTCCATGGGCCTGAGTTTGATCCCCAGTAATCACAGAACACAAGGCTGGGTGTGGAGACTCATGCCCACAAACAATCAGTTCGACATACCACAGTGCCCGGTGTTATGGCTCACTCCTATATTTCCAGCACTCTAAAACAGAGGAAGGAGGATTTCTTTGAGTTCAAAGCAGAGCTCAGGACCAGCCTGAACTACAAAGTGAGACCTTGGTTCAAAAAAAAAAAAATCATACATAAATCAATAAATGTAATACACTATATTAACAGACTCAAGTACAGAAACCATATGGTCATTTCAATCGATGTGGAAAAACCATTTGACAAAAATCCAACACCCATTTATGATGAAAATCCTGTAGAAAATTGGAATAGATGGTCTGTATCTCAAACTAATAAAAGCTATTTATGAGAAACCAACAGCCAGCATCAAACTAAAAGGTCAAAAACTGAAATCTTTCCCACTAAGATCAAGTAAAAGACAAGGATGTCCACTTTCACCACTCCTATTCAATATGGTGCTGGAAACATTAGCCACAGCAATTAGGCAAGACAAAGAAGTTAAACTGTCATTATTTGCTGATGACATGATACTCTACCTAGAGAATCCTAAAAACTCAACCAAGATACTCCTAGACCTAATCACCAAATCTAGTAGTGTAGCTGGATACGAGGTTAATGCTCAAAAATCATTAGCCTTTATATATACAAACAGCAGATTCACTAAGCAAGAAATTGGAGAATCAATCTCCTGCACAGTAGCATCTAAAAAAATGTAATATCTAGGAATCAATCTAACAAGGAGGTGAAAGACCTCTACTCTGAAAATTACAGCACTCTGAAAAAGGAGACAGAAGAAGATATCAGAAAATGGAAAGACATCCCTTGTTCCTGGGTTGGGAGAACAGTATTGTCAAAATGGCTATACTCCCACAACTATTATACAGATTCAACACAACCCAAATTGAACAACCAACAGCATATTTCATAGATAAAGATAATAAATCAGAAATCCATCTGGAATCACAAAAGACCTAAATAGCAAAAGCAGTTCAAAGCAATAAGGACACGATGGGGAGTATTACAATCCTCAATTTAAAACTATACTACAAAACAACTGTAATAAAAACCTTATGGTACTGGCAAAGCAACAGATCTAAGGATGAGTGGAGTGTATTAGAAGACCCAGAAAAAACTCCAGACACACTGAGGTTTCTCATTGTTGACAAAGGAATCAAATACTTTCACTGCAGGAGGGATAACCTATTAAACAAATGGTGCTGGAAAAACTGGACTATAACCTGTCAAAGTTTAAAGCTAGACCTGCTCTTTCACCATGTACTAAAACAAAATCAAAATGGATTAGGGACCTAAATATTAAAGAAGACACACTAAATCTGCTACAAAACAGGTTATTTAAAACTCTTAAAGACACTGGTTTAGGGAAAGATTTCATGAACAAATACTCCATAGCACAAGAACTGGTAGAATAAATTGATAAATGGGTTCTCATCCTATTGAGAGGTTTCTGCATAGCAAAAGAAACCACCAGCAAAGCAAAAAGGCAACCAACAACATGTGAAAGAATCTTTGCCAGTTGTTTCTCTGACAAAGGGTTACTGTCTAGAATATATATAAAGAGCTTAAAAAAATCAATCCACCCAAATTTATAGACACAATTCAAAAATGGGCATCTGAAATGAACAGACACTATTCAGAGAAGAAATAAAAGCAGGTAAGAAACATATGAAGAAATGCTCAACATCACTAGTCATTCGAAAGATGCAAATGAAAACAGCATTAAGATTTCATCTCACTGCACAAACAATGGCTGCTATCTCAGAATTAGCCAGCAACAAATGTTGGCGAGGCTGCGAAGAAGGAACCCTTCTCCACTATTGCTGTGATTGCAGACTCCTACAACCCCTTTGGAGATCAGTTTAAAGATTCCTCGTAAAGCTAGAATTGGAGGTCGCATTTTAGGCGGCCATCGCTCTGCTAAGTACATACACACAAGAATTAAAATATTCATGTCACAGTGACATTTGTGCACCCATGTTTCTAACAGCTCAGTTTGTGATTGCTAAATCTTGGGAAAAAAAACAAAATGTCCATCAACTGGAGACTGGATAAAAAAGCGGTGGTTCTACAGAACGGAGTATTTCTCTGCCATAAAAAATGTTAAGTCTGAATCATTTCTACTTAAATGGACATACCTTGAGGACATCCTCATAAGTGAAATAAATAGGTCACAGAAGTGTGAATATTGCATCTTTTCTCTGATATGAGAAAATAAAGATGTAAATGAGTTCTAGAATTGTATGTTACATATTGTGAAATGGAAAACACTCAAACGGAAATGGGGTGAAGCTAGAAAAAATAATGAGATTATAACAAAAAAGAAAGGAAACAAAGTTTATGTATATAGGAGGTGGAGCTGGTAGGGTGGGTAGGGCTATGGGAGAAAATGAGATTTAAATTGTGTCATATACTGGAACAAATTCTCATTGTTGAGTGCAATCATGATATGTATATTTAATGTACCAATAAAAATTTTAAATGTTAAAAAAAGACAAATAGTAAGCACTATAAAAAAGCTGTGGTTGTTCTACAGAATGGAGTACTACTCTGCCATAAAAATGATAAGTTTGAATCATTTCTACTTAAATGGACATACCTTGAGGATATCCTCATAAGTGAAATAAATAGGTCACAGATAGATACATATCGCATCTTTTCTCTGGTATGAGAAAATGAAGATGTAAATGAGTCCTAGCATTGTATGTTATATATTGTGAAATAGAA